>JASDQU010437865.1:79220-105826 GCA_032191745.1 Picea mariana | reverse complement strand
CTCTGCATTGTAAAGAACGAATTTATTAATGGCATCCATTTCAAAATTCGTTGATGTATACAAAAATTCAAAACAAATAGCATGCGATCAAATATATATTATCAAATTAAAGAACGAATTTATTGATGGCATCAAAATTTCTAAATTCACTGATGTATAAAATAATTCAAAACAAATAGCATGGGGTGAAAAATATATTATCAGCTTCAGTGAAAACAATTTCTCTGTACTAAATTGACAAAATACAATTAACTTACTCTTTATCAAGCACCTATTTCCATTTGTTTGGATTATCTCCCCTTCCCTTTTGTCCTCATCTTGATGGTTGTCCCAAAAAGCTTCCCCTTTTGTGTCATCTATTTTTTTTATGTACTCACTGGCATAATATAATGACTCGTATATTATATACCCCTCTGGCATAGAGCCTTCTAGTTTTTCCCTTTGTCGAACAAACCCCTTCAATTTTTTCATGTACCTGTCTAAGAAGAACATCCAACAACATGAGATCACCCCAACTAATTCAAACTTATCATGTAGGTGAATTAGAAGATGGACTTGTAGTTCCATAAAACTCGTGGTAAATTCCTTCTCAATAATGAAAACAATCTCATCTATCTCTCGGTCCCACCATGGAATGATAGCCATGTTAATATCCCTTGATGTGATCCAACGTACAAATGCAGGTAATTACTACATGGCATGTCACAGGTCCTAGGGGAATTCATGGTTCACACAACCACGCATGAACAAAGGATAATGACACTACAAAATAGACACTCACATCATTAATTTCCATAAAATTGTGAGTGCATAGCATATTTTTATCGACATCATTATAAAACTAGGAGAATCATGTATTCAACATACATACCCTTACAAGGTTCATATGGTCATGTGATTTCAACCCCGACAAATTCCCATCTATAGTGAATCAATGTCGTAGAGTTGACCCATTTAAAGAAGGTGCCCATTTAAAGAAGGTTCCTTCACACCCAATATAAAATCATTTTCCATAGAAAGATCATCTTTCTTCAAAATCCATGGAACATCACCTTCTTTAAAAGAATAAGAGGCACCAACCTCTCCTCTAGTTTTGTTTATTGGCCAATGTCTCTTTTTAGTATTTGAAGCAATAAGATATATCATGACAACCAGTGTGCCGCTTTTATTCCATGATATATGCCTCCATAAAGAAGATGAAACATTTTATAATATATGCATGGGATCTAATAAGTGGTCAATCTTAAGATGTCCCCAATATGGAAGCTCATAAAATACAAATTTCCTTTTCATCCCAATGGGCATTTTCTCAACAAAGGTGTCAAAAAATTCAGGATCATTGAACATAGGTTCCCCATTTGAATCAAAGAATTCTACCATTTCCTTCTCCTTCTATGTGTCATTTGCCCTATTCCAATCTTTTGGTGTCATTATTTTAGCTCTATGTGTTCTCTCTGATTTACCATTTAAAGAAGATGCAACTCTTCTATAAGGGTGGTCTTCTGGGAGGAATACCCTTGAACAGTCATACACCAGATTTCGTAGGTCATTGGACCATTGTTGATGTTTAAATCGGTTAAGATCGAAACATCAAACTCACGAGGATATAAATCTCCCTGCATTTTTCTATAGGTGGTACTCCTCTTTAAATTCTTTAAAGATTTATCTTTGAATATCTTGGGACAATGATATTAAAATGGGAGAGTGCTAAATAGAAAACTATGAATATATGTCACTCAAATAAATGAAAATATATAAAGAATATATATGCATAAATAATTCCTGAGATATGGACCAGGAACGTTCACTCATAAAATAAAATATTTTACAGAGACATTATACACAGATAACAAGTACATAAAATCAAACATAAATCTCACATCCATCATAACATTAAATATTTTTTATCACATTTAGGAAAAGAAATATGAAATACCCACATATCAGAGAACTTTAAAAGAGTATTTTCATTGATAGCAAAAGAGAATATGGTAGGAAAAACTTTAAATATCCAATGCTCAAAATTAGAGTTTCGGAAGATATAATTAAAGTTTATCATCAAAGTAGTTCTTTGGGATTTCTCAAAAAAAAAAATATAGTCTTTGATAGTCTTATAAATTAAAATTCATTCGTTCAAATTTGGATTGGGATCAGGCTCCTGTGGACCATAAAATAAATTAAATAAATAGGAACAAAGATGGACCTGAAAGAAGACAAAGAGAAAATGGTCAGAAAAACAGTTATGCTTTTCTTGGACTGATAAAACACAACTGGATGATTTTCTTGACGGGAAGAGAAATTAAATGGGAAGAATGTGATATGTATCACTCATTGTGATGGAATCTCCTCTTTCATTTTCTTGGTGATGTTCCTCTTGTATCATCTCTTGTTGCAATTGCACGACCAGTACCAACTGCTTCTAACTGATCTTGTTCTGTTATCTTAATTAGGGATTCTTTTAACGAATTTTCAATTTATTCTTTCATTGGTGCAACATGTATTTCTTGTCTAACTTTGATATCAAATATTGTTCCTTCTAATTCTCTTAATTCAAACAAAATTTGGTGGAGTGAATCTTCAATGCCTTCATTTTTATTTACATAACGTACCAACCAAATCTCAATTTCATTTTCAGTGTACTCGGTCATATTATTAAATTTTTCAGATGATAGATTCTTCAATATTTCCACGTGTCCCTCAAAATGTTTCCTTGTCATAAATATAGAATTTAAAATTAACTTTGGGTCTTGGACCTCCCATGTAGTCCCTAACAATTCTATTTCAGTCAATTTGCGATATAATGCCTCATTTTTTACAACCAATGCGTCACAATCGTCCAATATTTCTTTCATCACTTTTCATCATTTTTATCCAACAAGCTTTTAGATGTTTTATTCGAATGGGGGAAGGTAGGTCCTCTTATTTTCTTTTTAATTCGATCATACTAGAAACTTTTAAGATAAATGTGATAAAAACATCCTTATCGAAACCTTCTTCATTAGTAAAGTCATCCTGTATATATTCTCTTAAGTTGGTTAACCTGGAACCAAAAGAAATGATATTATTCCATACATCCCATGCCTCTAAAATAAGGGACATTCTCTTTTTTATATTTTCTCCAACAAATCACCTGACTACAGCCAACAGACTTGATGTTCCTTTCAAATTCAAACTTGACTCGGGTGTTCCGTTGGGATTTCTCCCAGGTTGAATAGTAGCAATTAGACTTAGAAAAATAGGAGGTGGCATAAAAGCACATTCCAATTCTTTAATCCTTTCTTTGATTCTTGCATTTTTATGCTTCCATTTCATCAACTATACCTCCAAAGCATCATCGGTAACTTTATGAATTCAGGAAATTATCGATGGTGGGACTCCATTCAGATCCAACTTTGTACCGTTCTCTTGGATTATTTTTCCTTTTGAATTTACTCGTTCAAAGACTAACTTCTTTAATCACTGTCAAATAATACGCTATGAAGGGCCAATGATTCCTCTTCATCTGGAAACAATCTACTTGTTCACAAGTTAAAGAATACTCTAAAATCATGGATGGATGATGCATCTTGATATTATATGGTGCAATAGTTTATGGATTGTGTATATGCAACTGACGACTTCTCCTCTAGCATCAAGCCTTAGGCACTAACCATTGAACCAATTCATTTATATTATCAATAGTTTTGGAAGTCTAAATATAAGAAAAATAATTTTAGTGTTTGAGACAAAATCTTATCACTACTTTATGAGAAGATAAATCATTAGGAATTCCCATGATGTTCAAATTCTAGATCCAAACCCTAACTAGTATATAAAAGAAGGGAGAAACTATATTAGGGTTTATGGTCTCTCCAAATCTCTACATGTGTTGCCCAATTATATCCAAAATAAGGTAATCATTAGGGAAATTACCTACTAGACATCCTTCCATAATAAATATAAAATGGTAAATGTGAGAGGAAAAAGGTGTTGACCTTATTTTTCAGTTGAACTTGGATCATATACATTATTATATTTTTCAAAATATCTATCAACATCTTGAGAAATTTCACCTTTCATTTCATAGAAATACCTTTTAGAGTGCATGATTCACTCAAAAAGGTTTAATAATACTTTAAATCATTTAAGCTTGCTTGATCATTTTTCCATGACCATATTGAATAGGAGTATTTGTGTCGACAAGATTTGACATTTGTATAAGTAGAAGTTAGGAGAGGAAAGCAACCAATAAATTAGGAAAATATAGGAATACGAAAGACATCAAGGTTTCTTCAATCCATATTAGGGTAGGTGATTAGTTCTCTAGATATGCAGTCATCTACTAGTGAAAATATAGAAACATAACCTATTTGATTAAATTATCAGAAGAATCATTTTGAATCAGTTAGCGTTCATATGGTAGAACCACTTAAGGATATTGTTGATCAAATATATAGAGAAGTGAACAAGGATGGACCACATATGACTGAAATACAGTTAATCCCAATAGAAGAATCAAAACATACTCTAGTTGTGGAGCAGCATCAGTCAAATAGATTTTAGGTGATTGAAAGAAAATATACATGAGGGGAGAAAGATGAGGGCGCTATGTATGAGGAAAAAAATTAGGCCTCTAGATTGGCACCTTCTTCATTAAGCAGATGAGTCTTCTTCCACAAGAATAAGAAAGTGAAACTATTTGTCTTCAAACCCTTTTTTTTACATTGAAAAAAAAATATTAAAAAGAGAAATACGTAAGAAAAATAAGGGTAACATCTAAAAATTGATTGTAGAGACAACAGAGAAAGTTGTCATGAAAGAATCATGTCCTCTTTCCCTTGGTGCATTACATATTTCATTCATTGAAAGGTATAATGCAAAGTTTCTAAAGTTGCGTGAAGAAATGAAAGCTAAGGACTAGGAGATTTCACCCTAAAAGAACAATGTAAAGTAAATAACACAACATCAAATAGTAAGTATCATTTTTCAAAGTTGTTACTTCATTAGGAAATATTATCTTGGATTTAGTCACTGAATATTATCTTGACTAGATCTGCATTCCCTCGACAATTTTATGGCAGGATAAAAATCCAATCTTGGAAACAGAGTAACTAAACTTCATCATTGATAATTTCTATTGGTGTAATGCACAATATGGTAGGAGTAGTATGCATTAATTTCAAACAGAGTGTCGACTTGGAAAAAGTTTGAGGTGGCTAAATTGCAAGATCAAATTTCTTTTGAATAATTCAAAGTTCAAAGTGCATAGATGTAACTAGATGGCATATCGGTTGACACCCATCATACATTTTTTGACTTAAACAAAATAAAAAATATGTCCATGCCCCTACATTTATGCTGAAAAGAATCATTCCATAAAAATAATTTTAGGAGAAGATGGTCCAATATATTTCTCAACTATGCTCAATTGTTTCTTACCTTTGGAATACAATCATCATGGTAAGGTAAATTATTGATTCAACTCCTTAATAGTTGAATAATTAGAAATATGAAGAGTCTCATGAAGTTCAAAAGTGATTGGAACCCAAAAATCATTTTTTTCTTTAATTAAAACCTTGTATGAAGGAGAACGATTTCTCATTTTTTTTCAATAAGCTATTTTGTAACAAAGGAGGCGTTATTAGCAACTAATATCAATAAATATTTGGTATTCATTCAAGGATGAGAACTACCTTTATTCCATGTGTGACTTCTATTGTTTTCTATGAGACTATGTCAATGAACAACTTCTTTGTGCATGTTCTTATTATCTTATGCATGTTAACCTAGTTTTGGAATAGGAACAAGATTAGGACATTTCTAAATAACGTGTGGATATAATTTGTTTTCAAATGATGCATGGATTAATATTTATTGAGTATTCATTCTTTCAATTCATGCAAAATTGTGTTTCCATTCCATTTCTTTGATTCACTCTTCGTATTACTATGATTTAATTTCTTCCTTTTTCTTATGCAGTCTTAAATAGAAAATTAAAAAAGTGATAAACATATAAATTGAAATTGGAAAAAAATGCCATTTTCCTATAGAGAGTGGGAATCATATCTTGAGAAATTTATTTTAATGGAACTATGTGTGTTGATGAGGTTCTATATCCCATGTCAACAATTTGGCACTAGAAGGAAGGGCCTTTCCCATTTAGGAAAATAAAAATGAGCATCACTAATTCCAAGAATGATTAATCAAAAAAAACCCTCGTCCATAATACACTTTATTTCTAAGAACTGAAGATCTTATCCAACATGAATTTAAACAACCCAATCCTTTTCCCAATTATATAGAAGATCCTTTGAACAGATTTTGAAGGATTACTCAAAATTTCAGTAGGCAAGAAGGAATCTCACCTACCATTACATCACAAATGAAACAGATGGGAAACGAGGAAAAATTCTCATAAAGAACCTATTTTGAAGAAAAAAAATAGATATTGGTATTCTCTCTCTCTGGTGTCTTGTGTTTCTCAAGAAAATTGTCTTTGATTTTATACGACAATCTAATCAACCCATCCAAAATGTTTTGCAGACAAAAAACCAATTCCCTCCACTCAATCCTCCCTCAATGATCAACATGGTTGGCTCTATATTCCTTCAACTTAAAGTTCATTTCCATGATTTACCAAACAATGGTGAAAAGTGTCTCTCTGAATTCAATCTTGATGATCGACTATAGAAAAATGCCACTTAAAATATTTCATGCAATCAATTAGGTTGTCAAATGTTAGAAACATATATTGCAATATTTTTCCTTTTACCTTTGTATGATGAGCTACCATATGGCTTACAATTTTCCCACAAATTCCATGCATAAATTGAATGAATTTGAAGCTACCTATATAAGAAAGTTTGAGGATGATGAGACTCCTAGAGAATTATCTTTATAGTTTAAAACATTTAAGATAATTCTTAAATAAAATACCAAGGAATTTAATATGAGGATTAGCACCTTGTTTAACTTTATCCTATCTAATAAGGGACCCCCACATGCAACAAATTTTAAATTTTACCTCACCACTCTTTATCCTATAGTAGCCTTGCTTATTAAATGAGTTAGTAAGAAAACCCTTGGGGATGAATCAAAATAAGCTATTAATATAGATCAATGGATGTCATATTTACATGAAATTCAAGATCTTAACAATAAACCATTAAGAATCATTCCTCTTTTAGCTCCTAAAATAAGCACCATTACCCTTCCTAAGTTCATTGCCAACACATATCCCAAAATCAAACTAGGGAATTGGAATGAGTGCAACATGCTTTGAAAAATCTTACAAATGATTTGTAATTTTTATAGTGGAAAGTTGGAGAAGGTAATATTGTAGTCTGCACAACAACCCCCCATTATCATATGAACTCTTCATAAAATAATGGGGACCCTTCAAATTTGCATTTGTTTTCTAATTATTTTACTCTTTTAGTTCTGATTTTAACTTGTTTGTAAAGATTTCCTTTTGATTCTTTTAAATTTTGTATGATAAGTTTTTCATGATTCATTTCAATGATTTTTTCCTTATTATTTTAAACCTATTTGATTTCTAGTCCATTTTTGCAGAATGCTTGAATTCATGAGGAAAACACTTTTACATTGAATCTGGACCTGATTGACAGTTTGTTGGATCAATTACCCCATATGTCAGGTAATTTAACCTCAAGTGACATGTATCCGGATCCAAGAGATAATTTATTGTAACTCATTTGAACACCCTAGATACCCTAGATACTTGATATCGTGCATCATCAATCATATTTGGATATCCAGAATGATTACTCATGGGCGTTATTTTAGCACACTAGATCCACGGATATCAGACCACCTATTTTTATGTGGTGTTATTTGAGTCAACTAGACCCCAGATACTGGATGTCATTCATTTTCAATTGTATCCATATCTGAGAGGGTAGAATTGAATGTTACCATGACCTTCTAGATGCTCCAGATATTGGATATCTCTTTGCATATGATTTACATCTGGCATCCAAACTTAGTTTTGTACGACCTTTTTTTTAGTACCCTGGATACCTAACATCATGCATCATCAATTGCATCTATATATACAGAAGGATTAATCATGGGATCTATTTCTACCTTTCGGATGCTTTGGATCCCAGATATCTAAACCTTTGTGATGTGTTTAGATGCATGTACATGCTAGTCTCCATCTATGTGCCACGTCTTCAAGGTTTACCCAAGTGGAATATGGAGTTCATTCTATGTCATTCACTCATTGTTGACATGTCTGTGATGACATGTTATTAGGGCCTTATTTACTCTTTCTGATATCTGGATCCCATATTTCCATATATGGATAGGATATATAATCAGGGCCAAAAGAATACACAATATATTGTGTTCTATAATGTATGTTATCACACACACAAAATATAGTGGTTGAGGAAAAACTTATAAATCTTTAATCTTAAGTTCACCCAATCAATATGGTACTGATATTTATAGCTATGTGATGATAAAAATTTGACCACCTATCAAAATAGTGATTCACATCCTCTATAACAATGTTAAATCAGATGTTGTGCTTCCGAAAATTGAATTGGATTGATTAATAGCTAATAGGATAAATCAAAGAGAAAAATTCTTATTTTAATTTGAATTTTGTAAATAAAATCGCTTTGATTATGTATTTCAAAATTATTCTAAAATAGGCATATTGATTTTGATTTAATTTTTGCATAATTATAGGTAAAAGGAATAATCTTGATGACTAGGAATGTGGGAAGAATGATAGAATAAAAGAAGTTGTGGGCACATAAAGAAGAAGAGGTTTGTTTGTCAACAAATAAAGTATTGTGCACATTCAGTTTTATCAATCAAACACACCCACGTGTATAACACATTTTAGTTTGTTATACAAAAGGGATTCCTCAAATTAGAAAATATAAAACTTGTGTCAATATAATTGGTGATGAGGAATAATTATATGAATTTTCCAATAATTTAATGAATTGGATAATCGAGAATGTTGTAACTAAAAGTCTCTAGAAATCAAATGTATGTAATAGTTAATAAGTTTAAACAAAAAATATTTCCCTTGAGAAACGGCTAGAAAAATTTGTTTTGAACCTGTGTAATTTCTTATCAGTTTTAATAATAAAGAGAAGGTGTGGCATCTGTTTTAGAGATCTCTTTTACATGTAAAATTGTTCAATCATCATTTATGCAAATTGATCTTTCCACATGTTCTTTATTTTCATGAAATTCCTTTTGTAAATCGGTGATTTCAGTGATAGATATTTATTGGATACAAGAATACTTATATCATATTTTTTGAATAACTATTTATTCATAAAATAGAAATGTATGTATTTTCACATAAATGTTTACATAATCATGTGAACTTTTTCCTCAGATTTAATAATTCATTCCTCTTCTTGTATCTGATTAAAATAAATTCGCTCCTATATATCCAGGATTTAGAATAGTTAGAGATATTCATACTAATAGGTATATATTCTTCGATTAAATATTTTAAACTGGATCGATATTACATCATATCCAACTCGTTTTGGAGGAAATTTGGCCCACATACTGGCAGAGATCGCTACCCCAAATTAGAGAGATTCTAATTGGGACTTGTTGTCAGGAAATCCTCCCTTACTATTATTGGGGGAATTTTTTCGACTATCAAAACTTTTTGGCTCTAGAAGGAGGGGAAAATGATTTGAATGGTAGGAAGAACATCATGAACTATCAAGCCACCCAAATATTCTCAATCCACACCTCAACAGAAACCCTAAACTACAAAATCTTCCAAATAAACGGCACAACCTTCTAAATCAGTTATATCAGAACCATATGTGTGTTTACCTATCCCACAGGAACTTGAATCTCAAAGAAACCCTATTATAACATCTTCGGCTGAAACTACTGACACAAGTTTAATTGTAGAAAATTGGTTGTATAATCTAGCATTACCTAAGTTACAAGAATAAATGGTTCTCACTAGAGATCAAAGGAGCTAGGTTAGTCAACTGTTCAATATGATACATCTATATATACATTGAGCTTGACCTTTGGATTCATCTTCCAAGGTATCTTAGACTCCTGATGACTCTTTGTACACACATGAAGATTCACATTTTATCTCATCGGTAACCCTAATGGATTATGTTTCCAACACTACCCGCCTTAATCCGAAGGGGTGTATATGACTCCAAGGCGAGAGCTAAAACACGAAAGTGTGTATCTAGTGATATTTGAATGTTCTCTCTGAATATGGTGGTTTTGGGATGGCCACAAACCGAATGATGGTGGTGGTTTAAGGAAGACCACAAGCCAATCTGGTGGTTTAAGGATGACCACAAATTCTGGAACCATGCTCTAGGCTCAATGGTTCCCAAAACATTTCCTAAGTTAGCTAGAAGCTGTAAGTTGGTGTCTTCTGTTAATTGGAAGTTATCCCGATGTTGGTTTAAATATGACCATAAACTGTGATGTAGAAGAAGCTGAAATTCTTCTACCAAGTGGAGGTTTAAGGGAAACCACAAACCATTGTCTAGAAGAAGTTGTAGGTATTATACTAAGTGGTGGTTTAAGGAAAACCAAAAACCAATCACAGTCTCTTGTCACACTCACTTGTTGATTCTCGACTTATAAGGCCTTGAAACTTGAAGCCTGGTTGTTAATCGTTGATGTTGTTCCTCCATTTCAGGTATAAGGTGAGAAGATGAAAATCCTTTCATTGCAAGATGGCTCAATACTCTAGACTGGATTTTTCAGTATGACTAACATGTCTTCTTGACCATTGATGACCATCTCCAAGAAGGAATCTACCCATAGTGTTTATTTACTCTTGGATTTGTCTTGCATTTAAAAAACCTACATGAATTATGGTTGTGTTCTCCACAATGCTCACAAGGATGAAGATAGAAACATTGATCTTCCATGTGGCCAAATCGCTAACAATATTGGCATATCAGACCCTGCTCTTGAACTAGAGCAGGTAAATTTGAACTATCTTGAAGCAATCCAAGACTCTAGAACTGGATAGGTTTGGTGTAATCTAGATTATGAAAGGTGACATCCTTTTCATATCTAAGACTGGTTTTGTGTTTTTTAATTATTATTTCTTCCCAAGGTATGATGATCCACTTGGAAATAGAAATTTGAAGATAATATATACTTGAATATGGGCTTGTCTCACTGAGTTGTTGTAGCATTGGTTGTTGATATGAATCGGAATCATCATCTTCATCATCTTCGAAAAGAGGGTTGTGAATAGGGACTAATTCATATATTGTCACATATTTTTTCGCTCGAGTGTGTCATGAAGAAGTCGAGTCTGAGTTTGCGATAGTGTTTCTTTAGCTTTCATAACTTGCAAGCATGTTACAATATACTGCAAAGAGGTTTTGTCAATAGTGACTATATTATCCATAGATGAGAGGATTAGAGTGTTCAGTAACTCTAACAATTCTTCAACTCCATCCATTTTAAAGATGGAAATAGACCTTATAGGGTTTCTTGCAACTCCACCCTGAATTTACAATGCAAACTCAACTATGTAGACTCAGCAAATGAAGGGTGTTGGCTTCCACTAAAAATGCACCTGCTTAAATAAAATCACAAGTAAACTATTATTTGCAAGTATACCTTTATTCTGGTGAAGGTTTTCTCGATGCACTTGTTCTTGAATCTATCAATCTCTATGATGTTCAACACCTAGTAGTAAATTCTTGTCTTCTTTAAAGTCTTTAATGATCCTAGCAGGAACCAACAGAATGGGATAAAAATATGCAATACCACTCTGTGAAAATATACGTCAATGGTTTCATTTTCCAACAGTAGAAATAAATGCCCACGTTATTTGGAATGCCAAACTACATCTTCTTCTTAAACAAACTGTGGTAATACCCTAGTATTTTATGACCATATTTGAGCAGTGGATGAAAGAGACGTCTTGGCTAAAACAAATGAAGCGAGCTCTTTATTTCTTATTCAAATACGCTTTTGACAAAAAGCTAAGAAATATACAACCGATGCAAGCTACAGGTTATGGAGACTAGTATGATCTCCCTCTCTCCATTAGAGTTTTATCATTGATAAACTTGTATTATTCAATCTCAAAGGAAAATATCTTCTGGACAAGCTCAGGAAATCACCCACCAGCCCAATCTCATTCTGTTTTGATGCAATGGATGTTGATTTTATGCTCTACACTTGGTAAGAGATTCCAGTATATTTGAACGTTGTTGTCAAATGGAGAATTTTTCATTTTAGTTCTGAAAAATACTTATGCTTATTCTTTTCCCACCATATAGATTCGTGATCGAAAATCACTAAAACCATGGGTTGATTTAACTTATTGTGGCTAGCAGGTTGTAGGAGTCCCTGGATTCTCTTGGAATCCCTAATTATTATGCACAACAAATAGGAAACCCTAATTATTACACATGGAAGAGTAATGAAAAAACCCTAGCAAAGGGATCAGACTGGCACGAACTGAGGAAGGCATACTGGAAGAGAATATTGGTAGGCAGAGAGATGCAAAGAATATTCAAATATGACAAGCATTTGAAGGGATGTTTTTGCACACCGGAGGAAAGGAAATGCTAGATAAATTCTGTGGAAAACTACCATAGGGCCTAAGAGTTTAACCACTCTTATACCACTGTTAGAAACATGAAATAGGATAAGGTGTGAAGCCCTTTTATTAATCAATACGATACATGTATATATAGATTGAACTTGACCTTTGGATTCATCTTCCAAGGTCTCTTGGAATCCTGATGACTCTTCATACACACATGATTGTTCACATTTTGTCTCGTCGGTAACCTTGACGGATTACGTTTCCAACAGTATTCCTAATAACACTCCCATAGCTTCGCCACATCATATTCCAAGAACGTCACCACCGAGTAACGTGGCTAATCAACCAAGGAGACCATAGCAAGCACCTGGAGCAGTGGTTGTAGTAGGGAAATTACATGATTTTCCAAAGCACTCAGAGAAGTTTCTTCCCAAATATGATCTAGATATCAAATAATCTCCAGAAGATCATTAAGTAAATTTATGTTAACAATTAATTTAATTATTGTTGAACAAAAAGATGTTGTTTGTATATTATTTCCATTTACCTTTGAAGGAGAATCATTTACATGGTATTTTGCATTACCTCAGGGGTCTATCATAATTGGAATGAGTTTGAAACTGCATTTATTAAAAAAATTGGTGAAGACAAGACACCATCAACCTTAGTTTTAGAATTGTCTCGAATCAAAATGAACCCCAAAGAAAATATTAAGGACTTCAATCAGAGGTTTTTGACATTAATGAACAAAATACCAGAAGACTCAAGACCTGCAACTAATGTGCTTATTAAGTTTTATACCACTTCTATCCCATCCTATATTGCAATATTTGTTAAGAGAGAAGGAAAAGATACTCTATATGATACATTTGAAGAAACTTTAGATGTAAAAAATCAAATGCTTAGTATTGCTTACAAGTCTACATTAGAAGGAAAAAAAAATCCTAGTGTAAAGAAAGTGACAACAACGAAAACAACAAAGAAGGAGATAGTGGATATGGATAGTTTATAGAAAATAATTAAAAATCTCTCCAATGACATAACTGAACTTAAAAAATATCAGGAGAAGGAACCTCTTATAGGAGATTGTGGGACCTCCATTCAAAAGAACAAATCCACCTCCAAACAATCAAAATCCTACTGCTGATGAAATTCATCTTGCAGATTTTTCTCAAGAAAGTTTTTGTAGAGCTAATATTGTTAACCATTTAGAGAGGACATGTCCCGTATTTGTAAATATGTTTAATGTTTCTAATGAGATGGAGGAAGTAGAAGAGAAAAATACTAATGACAATGAACAAGAAGATGAAAAGACCCTTGAACTGTTAGCTAATGTTATTTGGGATATTTCTAGAGGCATAATTGATGAGGATGAAGAGGAAATCGAGGAAATTTGCATGGCTCAAACCAGAAGTGAAGAACCTCCAGCAAACATAGGATCTCCTTCTACATCCTATCGAGTGAAAAAAAATTCTTCCAACAACAAAAAGAATTCAGGTATAAGTAAATCTAGTTTAATTTATGATCAGTTAGATTATGATTTAGCAGAAGGCATGAAAAGACCAGAGCTAATATATCTTTAATTGAATGGTCTAAAATTACACAACAAAAAAATAAATTACTACAAGCATTAGATAGTAACAATTATCAAAATAATACATCTACTGTTGGTGAAAAGGACAAAGGGAAAACATCTATGAGTTATTTACCACAAAGAAAATCTAATGTAAATACAACATTAATAGGGGGGGAATCTGGTTCACATAATCCACCATTTTTATTGACATTTGAAATATATAATAGAAATGTTCACAATTGCTTAGTGGAATCAAGGGCATCATCCAATGTGATGCCATAATTTTTTTGCAGAAAACTTAATGTTGAACCTAAAAATACCACTACCCAAATTATCCAATTAGATTGATCAAGTGTCAAGGTGTTATGAGAATTAAAATATGCGTTGGATTATCCTCTAATCCAAAATTTCACCAAATTATAGACTTTGTGGTTGTAGACATCCCAAAATATTACGGTTTGTTACTTAGTAGAGACTGGTTTGAAAAGTTAAATGGGTATTTTGTGACAAATTGGTCACATCTATTGTTACCTTACAATCGCCAACCCAATAAAATTGAAGTAGAATGTGAAAGGCATATGAGACACACTATAATGGATTTAAATTATCATAATAAGCATGTAATGTTCTCACAATCTACTCTTGGTAACTATTATTTAGATTCATTTTTTTGTAATTTTATCATTGAGCCGACACTTTTTGCATATTCATGTCAGCAATCTGAGCTCCTTCATAGTACTCAAGTTTGTGTAATTAATTGTATTGTTTTAGTTTCAAATAATGTAAATTTAAATGTGAATACATATTTATGGATTGAATATTTTGATGGCTCCAAATCAAGCAGAGGTGCAAGTGTAGGATGCATCCTCAAGGATCTAAAAGGTAATAAACATATGATAGATTGCATATTGGAGTTCCAGTGCACTAACAAAATCACCGAGTATGAGGCATTGTTTAGGGGTCTCTAAAAATCAATTGATTTAAATGTGAAGCAATTAAAGGTAATTGGTGATTCTAAAATTATAGGTGAATAGGTGAGAAATTTAATTCACTACATTTTGAATCACTTGAGAAATTACCAGCATGAGGTATGGAATTTAATTCTTAAATTTGATGCATTTAATATAATTTACGTACTGCGATCTTATAATTCAGATGTTGACTTGCTCGCTAGTGTAGCATCAAATTTAATCCCTTATGTTGATTTCTCGTCTAACAAATTCGTTGTTGAATTAATTTGAAATCCCTCAGTCCCTGATAATGTTACAAACTGGAGAGTGTTTCATGATGATAATCAAATTTTATAATTCCTCACACATTAAGATATGTTTAATTTTTTTGTCATTGATGAGAAACAGCATGATTCGGAAATAAATGAATCATCTCCAGAGTTATAAATCACAGTTGAAAATGTCATTCCAAGGTCAGTGGTTCGTCTGGAAAAATTTAATGATATTCAAGATAAATCTAAAGGAGTGACCAACTGTAAAATGAATAGTTCATCCATGCAATATGAGGTAATAAATTTGGGAACTGGTGAAAATCCTCAGAATATCAATCTCGGAACTAGATGTAAACCTACAGAAAGAGATGCATTCATTCGACTTTTCAAGGAGTATAAGGACATTTTCGCTTGGACATATAACTATTTAAAAACTTATGACACAAAAAATCATTTATCATGTGATACGTGTTGAAACATAAACTAAATTTGTCAAAATTTTGAAAAATTTTGCGAAGACCTGCATATTCATTATCATCTCTAATTTCCAATCCTCAATAAAAAAAAGTCTCTGCAATTCATCCTTATCCTTCAAATTTTTGACAAAATTAAATGTCAAGTCCTTGTCTTATATACAAATCTCACCATTATTCGAAGTCAAGTCAAAAATCTAAAATATTTTTTATTATTTGAATGAGTCTTTTTTTTATTTGAAAATTAATTTTTAAATAATAATTAAAACCTAAAAGTTATGTTAAAAGGTCATTTCGCATTATTTTATTTGAAACCCATTACCTTTTATTCATAGGTTTTATACTAATTCATTCTCATGTTTATTTTATGGTTTATACATCCATCATTTTCACCAAACTTTCGGCATTTTCCAAAGTCTTGGTAATACATCTCTCTTTTTATTATACCTATCACAGGTTAGGTATATAGTGATGAGTTCGCATTGACTCTATATTAGTTTACGCATTGACCAAAAAACTTTAGCCATATTCCTAAGTTTAACTTTACCAAATCAAATTATTTATTTTCATATTATTTTAAAAACTATTTATCTATTAAGTGATTGGTTGATCAATTGAATGTCTTATTGTAGAGGGGTATGTTTTGTAATCATTGTTTTCTAGCGAGCGCTTCGAACGAGGAAAAAGGAAGTGTGCATGGTGTAAAAGAACAAAGAAGGGTGTATGGAATCTGACAAACCTTCTCATCTCGTACAAATTTAACCTCGAATTTAACCTTGAATTTAATGCCAGCTCACTTTTATTAATTTCACATTATTTTATTTTTCCTTGCCACAGTTTGCACGCAAGTAATAAGCATCTAACTAGTTGTAGAGCATTCTCTATAATGCTGTACATGTTGATCGCTATATACTTTTAATTGAAAATAACTTTGAAACAAATCTCAACTAATCTTCAATTAAAATGTGCAATCATGTGGCTGTGAGCTCGACTTATTGCAATTTTCACATTACAAAAATTTTGTGGCGGTATGTCATTATTACATGAAAACTAAAATGTGTCATGGTGTCTATGTGCTCATAGTCGCTTGAATCGACAAATCTACAATATTTAATAAGTAATATAATAAATTTGAATTTCATTTAGTTTTTCTTATTGGTATTTTAAAATATACACATTTTTATGTTGAGGCTATTCATACCAAATTGATCCATCGCCAACTAAATCGTCTAAATCTGCAGTCATTTTAATATCAATATTTTCACTCGTAAAACATAGATGTTTTGGGAGAATCAATGGCCACTTTGAGGATTGGAAAATAGCCATGGGAACAGATGATAGCATATGTTGTTATTATAGATAATTATAATCCATAAGGTTGTGAATCATTCACTAAACTTTTTTCCGCCCTAATTACTTTTTATGGCCTACGTTTACTAATCTTTCTTCGGCCATGATTACCTTTTATGGCTCAACCTAGAATCATTAACTAGAATATTACTAGAATCCTAAACTATAAAATTACGGGACCATTTTTAATATAATAGGTAAACCCTATTAAGAGACCATTACCTTTTATATATTCTTAATTTAGTGAAACTTAGTTCTCTTACCTCGAGGTTGATTTATTTTCTTTTGAAGAGAAAAGGGGGAACAAAAATATCGAAGATCCTCTTGCCATTTCCGATATTCTGCACATATCAGAATTTTTTCACACATAGAAAACAATAAAATAAGCAGTAGATGGATGAACCTATAGGATATAAGCATTTGTTATGTGGAAAATGATCTGCCACCATCCACCGTCCGAGATATGCTAAACTCATGAATCTTTGATGCTGGCAATTAGTCAACCTATAATAATAAAACAAAAAAATAAGCAGTAGATGTGTCCATCAGAGATAAGCATCTATTATGTGATAAATGTATTAGCCAACCTATAATAATAAAGAAATAAAATAAGCAGTATATGTTTCGATCAGAGACAAGGATCTGTTATGTGAAAAATGTTTTTCCACCATCTGACATCGATTAAGCTCATGAATCTATGGATGTTGTCTGCTAATTGATAGTTATCATATGACATCATTAGTAAAATTTTTGAGATACACATTTTCATGGGAATAAATTATTCCATTAAAACCTTCTCAGGAAATATTTCATTCAAGCTCAATGCCCATACCAACCTTTCGAAGAAATTTCTTTACGATTGAGCATTCTTGGCTGGGTTGCTCTATACTTATAGATATTTATATATATAAATTTATTTTAATTTTCAATTATGAAATTATATATATTTTTAAAAAATTTATACTTTCAAGGCTTGGTCGCATAGCAAACTAGGATGGAGATTTTTTTATCTATTATGATTTTACATAGTCTATCTAACTACAATTGCATCCACCCAAAGCAAACAGGAGTGATGATTGTTGGATTACTGAGAGGGGGGGTGAATCAGTAATAGAGAAATTTCATCCTTTTTAACCATATAATCCAAGTGTTATATCAATGTAGCATTATCATCCAATAACTGCAGAGTAAATAAGCAATGAAAAAATGAACAATTATACACATACACAGTACACCATTTTTTTACGTGGAAACCCAAAGAGGGAGAAAACCACGGAATTATTTTTCTTATATGTCTTGAAGAATTACATTCATTGAAAGCACCAACTTCCTTTATTTCCAGTTGAAACTGGAAGGAGGCTCCAACCCCCTTGTTTCTCAGGCTACAACCTAAGGGAAGCTCCAACTCCCCTATTCTCTAGCTACAACCAGAAGGAGGCTACAACCCCCTATGTTCTCCAGCTACAACTGGAAGGTGGCTACAACCACCTGTCCTTTCCCCGTCCAACCTCCATGAAGTAGAAGTAGAATGATGGAACCACTATCACACTATCACTATGAGATATATCATTGTAAACCTGTACTAATAAACTTGAACCATGCATCAACCATGCATCAACCTGTACCTCAACCTGTAATCAACATGTACCATAAACAAGTGCATCAACCATGCACCAACCTGTACCAAACAACCTGTAATCAACCTGTACCATAAAAAAGTGCATCCAACCATGTACCAAGTATGTACCAATCATTTGTTAACTACTCATCAAATATGACTCATCAAAATGTACAAACATCATCAACTATACACCTCATGTATGTGTCAACTCATCAACTGCTTGTCTCAACCATGTACCCAACATGTACCTTAACCAAAATCCCTCATCAATTTCATCATCCAAATATGATTTGTAACTTTGTAATAGACCTGGTGTATATGATCACATACCTGCAAACCTTACTTAACTTTCACAACAAGAGACTAGCATTTTCATCAACCTTTTCTTTAGTCTCAAATGACTAGTTTGGGATTATTCAACAACCCTAACTTGAAATAATCATAACTATGTACCTGTAATGAATAAAGATCTGAAAATAGTACACAATGTTCTTCAATTTTTTTTTATGCAATTCCTCCAGGTATCACTACTTGGAACCTCTCATAAAAGGAGTTATAGCAAAAATGGCATACCTTGTTGAATTTTGGCTTATTCTAGAGATCGACCTTGTAGAGAGTGCCCCGCATGGAATATTTGTTGAATGGATCTGAAAATGTTACACAGAATAACACAGATTTTACTTTAACCAACACATTTGTTCTTACTGAATTTGGATCTGTTATGAAGAAGTTATGACGTTTTTACACGAAACACATGTTTTAGACTAGTTTCAGGACTAGCCACAAACCCTATTTTCCACGAAGTGTAACTCAACAAATACAACACCCACAAGCTGAAATTTTTACCAAAGATACTTGGATATGTTTCCTCAATGGCCTATCAATTTCACGATCTGAATCATTATAGAAAAAATGTTATTGCGAAAATGGTGAGATCACATGTAAATAACATACCTTAGAAAGCATCATCAAAAGAATTTATCCTCCCTTGAATTCCGGCCTTCTTTTCTTCACCTTCCCTTTGAAATTTGGCTTACATATCCTTTGGTTGCCTCAGTCACCTACAAATATTCAATATTATCAAGTGTGATATAAAAAGAGAGAGCCTTGCCTCTTATTTAGACTCTCCAAGTAGCTTCCTTAAAAGCATCTTCTAGGTCACTTTGCCCACTTTCCTTATTTTAGGGTTAACCCACTTCTAATTTATCCATTATATTTATTATTTAAATAATTTATTTTGTATTCACTTTGAATTATAGTACACTCATCACTTCACTTTATTATTTACCTTGTAAAATCTCTTAAACCACTTTGACTACTTTGACCTTTTGGAGCTTCTAGATGACATATGAGGGTCTTCCAACTTCGTAAGGCCATAACTCTCAACCGTGAGGAGTTATGTGATGTTCTACATACCACCAGAAATGGAATGACATGTACTATACATATAAAATACTCTTACCTTCAAATATATCAAAACTCGTATCATTATCCATCAAACAACCTTGGGTCCATTACCCAAACCTAGGTTCTCCAACTTCTCATGGCCATAACTCTCTAACCGTGAGGAGTTATCTAACGTTCCACATACCACCAGAAATGGAATGACATGCACTATCCATATAGAATAGTATTACCTTCGAATATATTAAAACTCATACCATTATACATGAAACAACCTTGGGTCCATTACCCAAACCTTTGTGCTACCAGAATTCGCTACTGGACTTTCTTTGACATCAATGACAACCAACCTTAATCAACAATCATTTCCTTTGGCATTGATGGAAACAATATGATGCAATACTGAAATCATTTCATGCAATACTGAATTCATATCACTCATGCTCCCCCTAGAACCATTCCTCTGTCCTCTGCATCTCTGTGACCATTGTTGCCCCTGGAATCATGCCTTTGTCCTCTTCATATGATAAATGTCTCCCCCTTTGTCATCAATGGAAAATGTATCTTTCCATCTGGGGTTGTTCCCCCTAACTGAACTGTCTCTAGCGAAGATACTCAAAGGATTCCTATGGAAGTGGTTTCATAAAGATGTCTACCACTTGTTCTTTTGTACCCACGTACTCAAATCTGATGTTCTTTTCTGCAACATGTTCCCATAGAAAGTGATACTTGATTGGAATGTGCTTCGTCTTGGAGTGCATTATCGGATTCTTTGAGATACTTATGGCGCTTGTATTATAACAATAGATTGGAATGGACTCATCATACTCAACCTGTATATCTTTCAGATTTTTTTCATCCAAAGAACCTGTGTACAACATGTTGTTGTTGTAATATACTTTGCCTCGGCTGTAGATAGAGATATTGATGATTGTTTCTTGCTTATCCATGATACTAAACACTCACCCAAGTAGAACGTTGCTCCACTGGTGATTCATCGGTCAACAATACAACCTGCCCAATCTGTATCTATGTAGGCAATAAGAGATAGATCATTTCCTTTTGGATACCATAATCCAAACTCTTTTGTTCCTTTCAGATATCTGAAAATCATCTTCACTGCTAACACATGTGATTCCTTTGGTACTGCTTGAAATCATGCCACATGTCCAACTGCCTGCATTACATATGGTCTGGATGTTTTCACATAGTAGGCTACCAATCATTGACCTGTATTTCCTCTGATCTGTAGACTTTGAATCATCATATTTTCTTAACTTGCAACTGGTTTGAATGGGAGTGATAATTGGTTTGCAATCTTCCATTCCAAACCTCTTTAGCATTTCTCTGATATACTTGGTTTGAGAATAAAAATTTCTTGGTTGCTTTGACGTATCTAAAGTCTCAAAAAGAAGGATAGTTCTCCAAGTAATGACATTCAAATTCATTCTACATATCCTTTGCAAATTTCTGGCTTAACCTGTCATAATCACTACCAAAAATAATATCATCAACATAAAATTCAATTAATAAAATACTATCTTGACTTACCTTGATGTAGAGGTTGTTCTCTGCACTTCCTTTTATGAACCCTGTCTGTTGTAGATATTTATCCTGTCTAGAGTACCATGCTCTAGGATCCTGCTTTAAACCATACAAGGCCTTCTTTAATTTACACACATAATCTACGTTCACTGACAATTGAAATCCTTTTGGTTGTTCAATGTAGATTTCTTCTTCAAGTTTCCCATTCAGAAAAGTTGATTTTACGTCCATCTGATACACTTTAATATTTTTGGAGCATGCATAAGCTAAAAGCAATCGGATTGCTTCATTTTTGGCAACTGGGGAAAATGTCTCTTCAAAGTTGATTCCTTCAACCTCTGCATATCCTTTACATACCAATCTAGCTTTGTTCCTTGTAACATGTCCATCTTCATCCAATTTATTCCCGTATACCCACTTTTTGCCAATCACATTCTTATCCTTTGGTCTTGGAACCAATTCCCAAGTGTCATTTTTCTCTATTTGATCCAATTCTTCATCCATGGCCTTGTTCCAAAATTCATCCTTGTTGGCCTCTTTGAAATAGGTTGGTTCAATCGTAGATGTGAGTGCTAGGTGTGTTTGTTCTGGTGAACAGATTCTTCTTCTAGTCTCAACTCCTGCGTCTTTATTTCCGATAATCCGATCTAAAGGATGATTCTTTTGTACTCGTCTGCTAGGTGTTTTTGGAGTTACTTGTTGAACCTTCTCTTTTATTTTTGTTGGATCCTCTTCATCTTCTCCTTATTTTTCATCTTTTGTTTCTTCTTCATAAAGTTGTTCCATTGATTCTTTTTCTTCTTCCTTTAATTTTTGTCTACCTATTTCATCAATTGTTACGTTGATGCTTTCAACCACTTTGTTCAATCTCAGGTTGTAACACTTGTATGTTTTTCTTGTACTTGAGTAACCAACAAGTACTCCTTTGTCCACACGAGAGTAAAACTTTCTCATTCTTCCATCTTTTCTTTTGATGTAGCATTTGCTTCCAAAAACTATGAAGTTCTTTACATTTGTTGGTCTTCCTTTCCATAGCTTGTAAGGAGTTTTGTCGGTGTTGTTTCTGAGCATTACTTTGTTTTGAATGTGAATTGTTGTATGCATTGCATGTGTCCAAAAAATATCTGTAAATTTTGAATCCATTAACATTGTTTGAGCCATTTTCTATACTTTCATGTTCTTTCTTTCAACAACTCCATTCAATTGAGGTGTCCTAGCAATGGAGAATTGTCTTTTTATTACATGACTGTTGCAGTAGTCCATAAATTCCTTTGAAGTGAACTCTCCTCCATTATCAGATCTCAAGCATTTGATTTTTGAATCCATTTCATTTTCAACCATTTTCTTGTAGATCTTGAAGTTTTCAAAAGCTTCTAACTTATTCTTGAGAAAGAAAACTTTGGTCATTCTTATATAATCATCAACTAATAACATAAAGTATTTATCACCTTTTAAGCCCTTTGTTGTAGTTGGTCCAACTAGATCAGTATGAAAAATTTCCAGTGGTCTTGTCGTTGAATATTCCTTTGATTTGAACCTAGTCTTTGTTTGATTTCCTTGTTGACAATGTTTGCATAAAGTGTTGGTTGGTTTCGTGATCTACGGAATTTCTCTGACTGCTTCTATTTTTTTGACTTTGACAAGGTTATCAGAATGTGTGTGACCCATTCTTCTGTGCCATATCCAAATTTCATCTTCCTTTAATAGACAACACTTTTCATTTCCAATTTCACTTCACACATATATGTTGCTTAAAGTTCTTGCAGATGTAGTAATCAATTTTCCTAGACCTTATTTTCTTATCTCGCACTTTTGTGAATCGAAAGTAACTTTATGACCTTGGTCACACATTCGACTTACACTTAGAAGATTATGTTTCATATCTTCTACTAGTAGAACATTTTTTGCCTTTGTATTCTTGTTCCCAATTCTTTTTGATGTTTAGACAACATCGGGAAGACATTCTCTAAAGATACTAATTAATAATATAATTATTATTGATTATTAAATATCATATATAATAAGTAAATGAGAATAATAAATAGTTATTGATTATTCAAGGGATGCATCCTTTCATGGATGGTCACCTTATGTTCCCTATATATGGAACACTCATTATTGTAATAATATATCGAATATCTCTCATATCTCATATGAATAAAAACCAACATGGTATCAGAGCAGGACTGGGATCGACTCCCTCACTGGAGGGCCCGGGAAAACGAGAGAGATAGAGGCACAGTGTCAGATTTAAATTTTCTTTGAAGATTATTGGGCATTGGAAAGAATTTGGGCTTTGAGGATCCAACGGAAGATCATCAACCTCAAATTCAATTCATGAAGCTTCGACAAGTTCACATCCAATATATTCCAAAAGATGGCGTGTCAATTACTGGCAGGCCCCAAAGAGATATGGCATGGGAACTAACTAATTTGTCGCTTAGGATGTGCAAGGAAATTGCAGTGCAATTCAACATGGGCAGGGGCACCTTCGGTAGTGTCTGTGATTAATGATTTGGTTGGCTTGGTGATGTAATTGAAATGTGTGTTGTTGGACATCATGCATGAAGAGGAGTGCAAGTTGGTTCCTGCATGATTTGTTGTGTTCCAACAAGTGGTGAGGAAAGTTCTTGGGATATCGAGCAAGCCATTGTGAACGGGCCCTTCTCTGTGCAGGCAGTCGTGGTATGGTCATGGTCGTGCATGTCCAGGCGTCGATGAGATTAGGGTTCTCTCCGTTCACCAAAGCAATACTACAAGCAGAGGAACATTGGAGAAGTAAATTTATCTATGTGTGCTTGGTGAGAGAGGCTCGGGAGACCATATTGTAAGCTCGGACGGCCATATAGTATTTTCCCACAGGATTATTGGAAGTAACAAGAACATCTGTAGTCTAGCTTGTGGAGATGACGCTTACATCTATTTTTTAAATTTCGGTGTAGGAGGTATGTTTCTCCACTTTTTACATATAGCTGAAATGTTTTCGGGCAGGGAAACATATCTCATGTTGTCCATTTATGGTTCCTTCCTGTCCAATAACGGTAAATCGATGCGTAAGATTTCCACCTGGTGTAATGGAGAATTGTGTAATATATTTCGATCCATTGTCCCACCCTGTACGCAACTGCTTCACTCCATGCCAGTAAACAGTGGAATTGTATGGTCCTTTGTTAACAGGTGTAACAATGACAGTGTATCCATCATGGACATATATAGTTGGAACTAGGAACTGTCCATTGACAATGATTATTCTATATTGTTGGCATACCCTGGAATGCATGCTACAACCGATCCTTCCGACAACCTTGGAAACTACACCTGAAGAATCGAGAATATTTTCGCCAAAGGAAATTAGACTGCCACATTTTTCTCATTTGCAAATGTGATGGCTATTAAAATAGTGTTGGATATACATGATGCAACTAGAATTTATGTAAACTCACACCAATGGTGATTCTCTGGGGAAATACCATCAATGTCGGTGTTATTCAATCCATCATCGATTGTAACTGGTGCAAGAAATTAAAGAGAAAAGGAGATCATTCCACTTGTTATTCTCTATTGTTGGTGCAGTCTCCAGAAGAAGGACCTGGTTAGTGGACAGTGAGATCACATGGCAGGTAGCATGATCTATTTTTAAGTCAAGACTCAAGGGGAATCATCTAGCTCAAGCAAACAATCAAACATGGAGAGAAAGACCTTCCAAACATGATGTCATGGAGTGACATCACCAGAAATGATGCTCAGAGATAGGTAGTCTTTAGGAGCAATGTACCTCCCAAGATAGGACCATGCCAAATAGAAGAGACATTTTTATTAACCATGAATGCAAGCTATGGTGATGGACCTTGTGATGGAGGAAGATACAATATGAGATTCAGAGAGAACAGTTATAACAATCTTGGTACATGAGTTGATCCATGAGATCTTGAGGGAGCAGGCATGGCAGCAGTTCTAGTGTATGTAGAGGCACTCCGAGAGAGGAAGGTGGTACTACATACAAAGGGAGGAGAGATTGAGTTACCTCCAGAAAAGGAGGAAGATCTACCTTCAGTGTTAGAGGAAGTAGAGACAAAGGAGGAGTCACCTCCAACTCCAGAGGGAGCAGTTATTGAGACACTCTCAGTTCCAGAGTATCAATCACACAGCTGACGAGATTATCAAGAAGCACAAAGTGATATTTGTTTCCAGAGGATTCTCTCAAGTGGAGGGAATATATTATGAGGACACATTTTCTCATGTTCCTCGATACACTTCTATGTGAATGATTATTTACGTTGCAACATCCATGGGTTTGAGACTACATCAGATGGATGTGAAGACAACCTTTCTCAATAGAGAGATTGAGGAAGAAGTATACTTCGAGAAGCCATATGGTTTCGTGATACATGAGAAGGAGTCTCATGTGTGCAGGTTGAAAATGGCCTTGGATGGAATCAAGCAACCACCTCGAGCTTGGTATGCAAGGATTGATGGAAACCAGATGATTTTTGGGCTTCAACAAAAGTGTTGTCAATTCTAGCCTGTACTACAAGATTGTTAATGGTGAGTCCCTGATTTTGGTCCTCTACATTGATGATTTATTCCTCATCAGTACAAAGAGCCTTATTATTGAATGCAAGTATGTGTTGGCCTCTAATTTTGAGATGAAGGACCTTGGTATGATTCACTACTTCTTGGGACTAGAGGTGTGGCAAAAAAAAAATGATGAGATCTTCCTGAGTCAAGGGAAGTACACAGTTGAGAAATTGAAGAAGTTTGAGTTATTGAACTTGAAACTCATGGCTACACCTATGGTGATGAATATGAAGAAACTATGTGTGTCTTCTTCCGATTCCGACGAGATTCATTTGACCCCATACAGACAA
>JASDQU010437865.1:46734-65248 GCA_032191745.1 Picea mariana | reverse complement strand
TCTTTTATGCTTCATGAAAGACGCAATTATCATGAAGCATAAAAGAAATCACAAAAATAATTATCAAATACGGTAAAATAAATTCAATGATTAAAATAAACATTCAAAACATTACACGATCTATGATACATTATGAAGATGAGTACCTTGATGATTTCTATTATATTCCAACCTCCATAGGTGAGGTGTCATTGTTCGTGGTTTTAAACCAATCTCTTCTTTCCCATTGAAAAGATGTTTTTCAGTAGTACGATACATATGGTTCTTAGGAAGAAGGTGCCTATACTCACCAAACACCATCTTTCCTAAACTTTTTGAATGATGACACTTCATCTTAGGGCCACAAACTAGACATGCAAATTTACCCTTTGTTTGAAGACTTGCAACAAATGGATTAATGTCGACAATTATATGATGATATTATTTAAAAAGTAAACATACACCATGATAACATTAAAATATTGTATAGTATTAAAGAGAAATATTAGAATGCTTATACATACCACAAAAATGTGTTAGTCCAGGGGCATCATGAATTGTCCATAAAAGTATTCCACGGAATTTAAATTTCTTCTCCCCTATTGGTTTACATATGTCGTACATTGTGATGCTAGCCCATAAGTTTAGTAGCTCGTCGATAAGAGGCTCGATATATACATTCATATATTTAACCTAGTACTTACCTATTTGTTTGAAATTACACATAATTACTAAAGGAATGATATCATGTAATATATATAATTAAATAAATAAACAAAAGATATTATGCAAAAATTGAAACAAATGAAAATGTTAAATTCCAAGAATTAATGTAAACAAATACCTAGAACAATCATTGTCAACATTATGTTCTCCCTCTTTATTGACATCCAAGGAGGAATGTTATTGTTGATAACAAAAATAGGCCACACTGATCAAATAGACCTAAGCTCTCTGAATTGATTAACACCGTCAGCTACCAATGAAAGCCTAACATTACGAGGTTCATCTTTGAAATTTGTCCATTTTTCCTCAATTTCCCTAAATGCAGAACCATCGGTAGGCATTCAAAGAACACCATCTTCACTTCTGTTACGTGCATGGTAATCCATAAATTGTGCTATACTTTCACACCTGAACAATCATTGCAAACATGGAATTATGGGAATATGACGAAGAACCTTTCGAGGCACCCTTTTTGTTACTTGGTTGGTTCGATATCTACTGATAAGACATTGCAGACATTCGATTTTCGAAGCATGTTGTCCATAATATATAATATGGTTATTAGGACATGCATCTATAGTTTGATAATCCATTCCAATGTCTTTCATAATGGCATGCAAACCTTGATATGTGCAAGGTAAAATATTTGATGATGGTAACAAAAATTCACCTAACAATTTACAACATAACAAACAACTAGTTAATGTAAGAATATTAATCGTAAAAAATGCATTCTTATTTTACACATTAATTAACACTAAAAACAAATATAAAAAAATCAACATTTATGTACAGTAGGAGATGAAACATATTACATACCTTAGTATCTGTGTCATAGAAGTGTTCGACAAATTATTCATAACCTTTAAGTTCACCAACAACAATGTAGTGGAGAGAAGATTTGCTCTTGATCCTTCATAAAGTCATTTATTTTCCTTTTCTAATAGAGGTTCATCATAAATACCAGCATTTTCCCCATCCTCATCCGACTGCAAAAACAAATCTTGGATCATTTGATTTGTCCCATCATTTTCTTCCATGGGATCATTAACTTGATTTGTCCCATCATCTTCTTCCATGAGATCCTCATTTGCTTGGTCATGATGATGTTCCTCAGCTTGTACAACATCATTTCTACTAATACTTGGTTCAATATTCTGTGGAAAGTTAGAGGGCAACTCTAACTTTATAATTACAAACAATCATGCAAAATTAGTGTATACTATAACAAACACTCAAACAATATATATACATATATATAATTTTATATAAAATTGACAAAATAAAAAAAGATAATAAATATATAGCTAATTACCATGGTACGATATTCATTCGATCCCCCATCAATGTGACCATATTTCCTACAATGTTTTGTAGTTGTTGCTATTAAAATTCTTATGGGACGTCTGAGGCAACATTTTTTACAAGGGCAATAACATATACCATCACCCTTTTCACCCACTTTACCTTTTTCCCCACCTCTAACAACATTCTGTGACATTTTTCTGCACAAAAATACCCTTTCGGAACCGTCGTTGTTATAGCAATATTGTCGCAACATCTTCAAATCGTCAAATATTTATAGGCCAATTTTAGGTCACGATCATCGCAATTGCGATGATAGCGACCTATATATATATATATATATATATATATATATATATATATATATATATATTACATCTATTTATTTCAGGTCATTTTCAACAATAAAGTTTGACTAAATTATTATGGTCGACTATCGTCGCTTATGCGACGACCAATCTAAGGTCGTCTCTTATGAGATGAACATTGACCATTACATTTTACTCAAACTATAGGAATCAAAATTACGACGAACACGGGGTAGATTTAGAAAAAAAAACTTTTCCTCAAGCATGTTGCGACGAAAGAGTACTTTCGTCGCAAGCGGTCATCGTAAATTTTTCAATATGTAGTAGTGTAAGGGATTCCATAGCTAGAAAAATAGATCGACGGATGGAAGAATGAGAAGTTGAGTCAAAGCAACATAACACAAAAGAATTAGCTATCGAGGTTGAAAGAACACAAGAAGGTTTGAAGGACCTATCCATGCAAGAAAGAAGAATACCCACCCTAGAGTTAATAAGAGAAGAGGTATTACCTTTGAACCCTACGAGAAAACACCAACAACGCGAAGATACTATACTAAGAGATAATAAGAATAAGAATGGAAAGAGGAACCTAGAGACTTAGATCATAGGAAAGAGGGCAAGGAAGCTCAGTAAGAAGAAATCCAAGTTGGAAAAGCTAGAGGGAGTGATAGAGAAGACTTCGCAGTAGGCAGTCTTGCAGGCTCTGAACCCCGTCGGAACAGTAGAACCATGCAGAATGGGACTTCACCCTGGAAACGCTATATGACCGTTGGAGGTGCCCCGACCATTAGAACGATGCTATGAACAGTTAGGAAACAAATTTATGGGTGACTAGACAACTTTTGGGACGTTGATACTATGCCATAATGGATGGATTCACATTGATTGAGGCATTCTTGTCCGTTGGAGGAATCTTTTACGACACTCGCTTATTTAACCTGTCTAACGCTGCGCCGGGACCACCTTTTTTCTACCCGTGATTATCTGAGCTAACAAAGAAGTGATTGTGTGTGTCGAACTGTCCTATCATACCTCTCCATTTGTTTTTTACTGTGCTATCTGCTTACCTACCCCGACTTACTTGTTAACAACGAGAATGTCAACCAAGCACATCGACCTAGAGAAATCCATCGAAGAGGTTATGAAAACATTTATGGCTGATAAATATATGTCTGAGGGAGTACAGGCATCATCAACTAGGGGACTGCAGGCGTCCCCCTTGACCGGACGTCACTCGAAACGTGTTGACCCTGCTACTGAGAAGTGAAGTAAGAATCGCGACGATCTAGCTAACGCGAAGCATATCCCGTCAATGTTACCCGATTACATCCCACCTTTGGCTGGAGCAGTTAACCACGACAAAATTTCGTGGGAATTTGAGTATACATTTATCACTGCGTACATCCCAAAGGGGATACTTGTAGAAGGAAGCTAGTTGGGACAGATCCTAGCCTTGAAGAACAATGACTTCAACCTTGGGGATAGAAAGAACTATGTGATGCTCGCGCCCCACACATATCTGATGAAGATGACTCAGAAGAATCCTCACATAGTATCCTAGCCATGGATTAAGTAGCTCATGTTGTCCACGATACTGAACGTAATGAAGATCCCTCACTTTGGCTGACATCAGGATGTTAATGCTTGTGTTAAACGTCTCTTGTCGTGCTATCATGGAGGATATTTGTGGCTCGACAGGCGCATTATTGTGGATCCAACGTTGATCCACCTGATTGCAGGACTGAGCATGCAAGGCCCCAACCCTCAGCAGTTCTACCTAGGGAAGGCCTCAGATTGTTCCCTGGCATAATGCATTAAGGAAGCATACAATGAAGTTGAGAAGGGAAAGAGAGGCTACAAGGTAGCCTTCATCCAGGATGGCACAGTGCACCTAGATTGTCAGCTCATAACTGGAAAGCGCGTTCGAAAGAACCATGCCACATAGGTCACCGGGTTCATGGTGGAACTTGTAGGAAAATATGTGGAGGGGATGCAAATGAATTGAGCAAGCTACCTCAACAACGAGCTCGAGAAAGACTACTACAAAGCGCAGGATCAAGGATATGAGTTCCATTTCAGTTGGTTGTTGATATTGATAGCATTTGTCGCCTAGAAAATGCCAGAAGGAGTTGCCTTCCCGGAGATTGAACCTTTGGAGCCATTATCCGTGAAGTTATCCACTCTATGGTACACAAATGACATGTCAAAGAAGTGGCAGTCGAATGCAGTATTCCACTCCTATTATTAGCAGCTAAAGGTTTCTATTGAATCTTCCCCATGCATGGAATCACAAACATTTCACTGGTATAGACCGTTAGCTAAGTTCAGCACAGATCGACAATTCATTTATATCACTATGCGTGGGGATGAGAGAAAGGAGAAATTATAGTCTTACTATAAGCTGACCGACTAAGATATGGAGGATATCACCAAGGAATGGCTAGCAGAGTTCCTTGTACCAGTTTATGATGCAGAACTCTCTGACCCTGACATCATCGAAAGCCCCTTGGTCACTCGGGTCGAGCATGTCGGACATACCAGCATGAAGAAGAAGAAGAAGAAAAAGGACGAGGTTCAAAACATAGAAATTGATGAGGAGGACAACACATTAGAAGAAAGTAGACTTGACTCACCCGCAGGAGGAGGAGGAGACAAAGTAAATAAAGAAGGATAAAATTAAGGAGAAGGCGAGGCTACACCGCCAAAGGACCCCCCTACCAAGGCAGAAACATCAAAGAAAAGGAAGGTTTCCCTGCAAAAACCCTCAGCAAGAAAGAAGACCTGTGCCAGTAAACCCCATATGAAAGCCACCCTCACAGAAGATGGTATAAGCCTAGTCCGCAAAGTGATGGAGGATGCTTATGAGGACATCCTGCAGAGATATAGAGTGAAGCAGGATGAATTCTATGGAAGAATATAAAGGTAGATGAGAAAAGTGTAGGAAGCTATTCATTCAGTCTGCACAATCCCCACTACACCCTCCTCCTCATAATCTGCAGAGTTGGGGGATGAACCCGCCCAACTTCGAAGATTAGCAGATGCAACAAAGACTCGATTTCAGTGAGTCCGAGAAGATAAGGAATAGGCTATAGAATCCCTAAATAAAGAGAAAGAGGATATCTTGGAGAAACTACGAGTTCCGCAGTACTGTGTAACCGCATATGAAAATGAGAGAGATGAGTTTCGAGCAATTCTCGAGGAAGACAAAGCACATATACTGAGGGAAAAATACCAGCTACTTGCAGAGAATATTGCAGTCAAGGAAGTGGTAAGAAAAACACTTCTCTCTGTTCCAGGCTCAGTACAGGAGGAACACGAAGCAGTTGAGGTCCAAGTGACGAATCTCGATGAGGCCATCTAACAACTTCAAGCATAGGTAACGGAGTTGGAGATTCAAGAATTACCTACCACTCCACAGGAAGTGCACGACCAGAGGGAGGAAGCCACTAAGAATGTAGTTGGAAGGATCAAGGTCCTCACCTTAGAATGCAAGTAGCTAAGTGACCGAAGTGCGCAGACCTACAAACGCCTCACAGAAGACCCAAATCTTAGGAAGTTGGAAGCACAACTACAGGAGGCACAACAATAGGAACTGACAATACAAGAGCAGATGAAGTCACAGTAAGTGACTTCATCTNAGGAAGTTGGAAGCACAACTACAGGAGGCACAACAATAGGAACTGACAATACAAGAGCAGATGAAGTCACTTACTGTGGTCGAGAGAATGAAGAGATCACACGAACAATGCATAGTCCAGAAGCATATTAATTCCATCCAGGGAAAAGTAATGGAGGTCACACAGAGGCTAAAACCGGTGCAGGAGGAAGCTTGTGCGGTGTTTGAAGAGATCGAAGGAAAAGGATCGCAACTAGACCAAGTAGTTGTGATAGGGGAACAATGCCTGTAAGGGCCTGTTATAGAGAAATTGATCCAGGTGTTCGCTGAGAAAGAAGCTTAGGCGAAGCAACAAGTTAAGGCATATCGATCTAAGATTGAGGCCTTCGAAGTAGCACTGCCCAGATATGAGTGATTCGGGATGAGTCATAGGTGAGTGTTGGGGGCATGTTGGCCCTCAACCAAGTTTTGAGGAAACATTGGTCAGGATTAAGCACTTTTTGGACATCGACAGGCTGTTCGAAGATGGAGCGCCCAGGCGGAGCTAAGATTGTGGGATATCACTTGTTTTGTGGACCTAACAAGGGGCTCATTAGGGTTTATGTAATGGGTTATGGGATGTTGGCCCATGGGTTTACCCATGATTAGGAATTTTTATAAAAGTATAAATAAGTAAACATTGTAAGGTAGAAGTAGCGAAGTAGCTAAGTGCAAAAAGTAGTAGTATGTAGATAAGTGCAAGAGGCAAGTAGTTCTGAGTTTCTTGGTGCAAAAGACCGTGTATGTAAGGCTTTGTTCTTAGAAGAGGAGTTGGCTCTGTGCCTTGACCTGATTTAGGGAAGGTGGATCTAGTGCGTAGTGCGCAAATCATCTATCTAGTGCGAAGCTTGGCTCTATGGCTTAGTGCACAGGAGAAGAGGTATGTAATATATTGAAGACTAATAAAAGAAAAAGAATTCGTTGGTGGGTGTAGCCCCACACTGGGGTGAACCATGTATATCATGTGTTGATGGTTTGCTTTGTGTTATGATATTTATGTTGTAGATCTGCTTAGTGCATTGATTATAATGAATGATAGATAGATATATGAATGCTTAGTGCTTTGTCTATGTTGAATTTGTTAGATCTAACTTCTGATGCTAAGTGAAAAGTGTATGTTATCATTGTTACTACGTCGATTTGCACTTAGGGTTTGATATGCAATGTGAATAGAGCTAATGAATTAATATGTGTTGTCCCTAAGTACTCTACGAGGTGTTATAATTGTAGATTTGTGTCCTAGCATTGGTTGCAGACACTTGAGTCCTATAATCCCCCCTGCCTCTACCTCGGGTGAGACTTCGCCTGCTTCGCAGGTGTTGTCGAAAGGGCTGGTAGTTAGGGTTTTGTTGGTGCGTTGTTGAAGCGTTGAACCCTGGGTCTGCCCCTATGCCAACACTTATGAATATCAAGATGAACTAGACCAAGCAATGCAAGGGCTCTAGTGAACCAACAAAAATCCACTCCACACTTTCCTAGTGGGCATAAAGGACACAAGAGATACCTAAGGTGACCAAACTTAGAGTTTTGCATCTATATCAGCATGAGTATCATTGTCACCTCCTATAATATCACTAAAAAAACAAGTGGGGTAGTACCAAAATCCACAAGAATGTTGACCTAAGGCACTAATCTCTTGGCATGAATGTGGTTGGACAACATCAAGTAAAGTACCCTTTTTATTCAGTTATGATTTATTTTTCGAAGGTATAGACCCAAAATATTAAACCCATATAGGAGAGTATGTGTGATCAATGATTAAAAATGGTATATCTTGATTTGAATGTCCTAAAACTAATATCGAAAATCACTTATTTTCAAGGGTGGCCACATAACCCTTGCTCAACCTAGACTGTCTTGTTGACGTCAAACTAAAGCATGGCACAAAAAATAGTAAGACAGGATATGCATTTAATGTGACCACCTCAACCATGTTACCTATGTATGTAAAACTCATTTGGTTTTCCTCTTCTTAGGGAAATTTTGAAGCCATGATTTTGTTTATTTTACCTAAAGCCCATGAGTATTACAAAAATATTCCTAAAAATCTATTTGTCTTTAGGGACACCTCATTGATTGAGATATCAATATAATGACATCCAAAAAAAAAACAATGACAATAGAAACTCCAAAGAGTAAGTAGCAATCAATGACACATAATGTACCTAATATGATCTCCTCTAGCTCATCAATGTAAATCCAAAAATAGTAGGAGAGAGCAACCATGTTTAACTCCTATAGTTATTTGAATTCCCTCAAACATACCAACACTCTAGTACAAACCCTACTAATTATGGATTCATAAAGCATCATCATAAGAAATACCACCAAGGTTGGAAGCCCCAAATCCTTATATCGATTAGAAAATTGTGTCATGGAACTGTGTCAAATGCCTTACAAATTCCCATAAAGAAATAATGTAATTTGCACTTCTTTTCCTTGGCCTTTTTAATGATAAAAATCAAGGTGAAGATATAATCATTGGTAAATTTCTTTTGCAACTTTCATGTCATTTGGCCCTCAATTCATTTTTCTTTGCCCATCTATAAATGTATATATCTAACAATGTGGAAAAGATCGTAGCCAAGGTATGTTGATCATAATAGTGTGGTAATTACTAGGGTCATTATATTCTCGAGTGTTATAAATCAAATCAATGATATGGGAATTCCAATATGGTGGGAAGCCATGGAACACAATGTACTTAATAGGGTTTTCATATAAACTATTAAAACTTTGAGACTATGTTTGAAGAATCCTTAATTGACATTCTCTTGGTCATGAGACTTGTTGGATTGAAGATTAACCATGGTACAAAGTATCAAATGGATAGGGAAGAAGTGGTAGTGAGTTGGTCTCAGATTGACTTGAATGCATGGTTGGTTAGGTTCTTTGTATAAACCAAATAGAGGGATTAGAGATTGCAAAAAATAAATTTCTTAGGAAAGAAGATTCTTCAAAAGAGTTTAGGAGTGAAACAAAATTAGTTGATGATAGTTATGTGATTTATGAGGAGATATTTTCTATTTTCTTCCTATGAATGATCTTGTATACTCTTTGAATTTTATTTCACTTCAATGGTTTATGCATCATAATGTAATTGGTTAGTTTATGAATGTTTTTACAATCTAGGTCATACTAAACATCACAAGGACAATGCACACCTTGTGTTATGACCCAAGGGGAGCATACATAGGGATAAATGTATATGATATGACCCCAAGGGGGAGCATATATGGGCCTAAATGTATATATAATGTGTAAATATATATGTAAAAGGGTCATAATAGTGGTAAAGGAGCCTCATGTGCACGTGTGAATATGTATATATAAATATCATGTATTCATTTTTGTAGACATATGAATTGTGATGTATGAAGTTATTTGGTTATGTGGAGGAGGTTCTCCTATTGGTTAAAGAGTTATTGTGTAAATCATCTTTGTTATCTATATTGGAGTTGTGCTCCATGCTCACATTTCTATACATGATGTGTACTTTTGTTTTGTTATGATATTTTAAGCATTTGGATCATTACACCCTGGGAAAATTAGAGGTATGGATGGAGTTGGGAAATACATGTAGTGTGGAAGACAAAATTCACCTCAATGAAGGTAATGACATAATCAATCGAATGTTGGGAATTATAAATGAAAGAATCATAGTTTTGAGAATTTTTGAATATTTCCCATCAAGCTAATGACAAAAAAGAATAATGATATACCAACATGTAAACATTGTATGATACTAGGGGTGGAAGGAGGGAAATATATTGAAACTCAAAAGGTTATGACAACATAGTCAATGAGAGGATGGGTTGGAGAAAACTGAGGAATCATATATGTGTGATAATAAGGGAAATCATGTATGAGTGATGATAAGTGAAATCTTGTATGATTTGTATTAAGGGCCTATTAATAAGGACATAGTTAATCATACATGAAGGCCATGAGCAAAGAGAAACCTTGAAGTCTAGAAAAGGAAAAAGAGTAGTGTCATTGAGATTGATCAAGTCAAGTGAATTCCCAAAGATAACCAAGTTATTACAATGTGGATTCCATTAGAGTTTTGTATTCATGTAAGGCAACCATAAGTGGGAATTTATCTACCACCGAGTGACTAGGAAAGCATATTATGGGAAAAAAGTGTCACGGAAACTCGTATTTTGGAAACATATTCATAAGCCAATCCATAGGGAAATGTATGATGAATCGATCGATGGATACTCTTTTTTCAAATAATGTATATGGGGTAAATCAATATTCCAAATCAACATATCATAGTGCCAAGTCATTGACCTCTTTACCTTTGTACCATTGATTTGGATACACACACCATTAATTAGACTATAGAATCAAAATTTCCACAATTTGATTGGGACTTGTACAAAATTGATCATATCTTCAAAGGAAGAGACACATTGATAAGACATACTTATTACTTCTATATCTATTTCCAATTTCCTCCTATGTAGGGGTTAAATTTGATAGGTAAATTATATTTTTTTATGACAATTTTCTTTTTAAAACTGTTCTTCACATGACATTTGAATTTCTTTCCCATCAATTAAATATTATGCATTATATGTGTTTTTGTAATTTATGTTGTGAATAAAATAGCAACTTGTTGGATAGTTTGTGTCATTGATGTCAACATTGTATGGGGAGTTTGTTTGTTTGATTATTTGACAATGTCATTAATGAGAGGTTCTTTGTGTTAGGATGACAACAATGGTATGATCACATCAAGTGATTGTGGATGAGAATGTGATGAAATCTACTGACATGGAAATGTTAGAAATTGAGGCTCTATTTATCAAAATATGGTCAGAGATGTGAAAAATCATCAACTTCTATCTAGGCTTAGAATAAACGTTTAACTCTTAAGGATGCTGAGAATTCATGGGACAGAGATATTTTTCGCAATAATAATCTCTCTCAAAGAGAATAAATACACACTAGCCTTTGACAAAAGTTAGAAGGTGCACACAAATTGTATTAAGGTTTGAAATAGAATCCAATGTGTCATTACAGGTTGTCGAGTACAGTTGGATTTGACTAGAATCAAACAAGAAGATCAATAAATTGACGTAAATAGTCAAAGGTAGAAACCTCCTTGATAATCAACGATAGAGATTCATTGATCGACCAAAGAGAATGACTTAAGATAGATCAACGATGGTTATATCATCGAGAACAGATCTAACCACTTTTTTTCAGTGAGGTCATTGGTGGATAATTCGTTGGGAAAAACAATGAATCGACGATGGGGATTAAATCATGCACAGATATCGACAGTGGTTTAGGTTTGAGTTCAATTGTGGAGAATTCACAATATAATCATCCATCCAGATATTCAGGTCTTGGGGGGTGATATCTGGATGGCTTAAATTCTGAGAGAGGAGGAGCTTACATGTGCTAATATTGCATGAAAAGAAGCATGGAAAAAAAAACATGTAAATTAAGTACTGAGGGGGTGAGGCTCAAACAAGAGCCTCACCTCTAAAACTAATTACCAGTAAATCACTCATAGTTAATTAATCTCACAATGAACAATAAAAAAATATGAGAGAAGAAAAAATGAGTAACTTGATACCATGAGAAGGCTTGTTAGGCCTTTATATAGCATTACAAAATGGTCCATTGGACAAAGTAAAAAAGAGCTCATTAAATGAGTCTCTATTATTAGTATAATAGATCTAACTACCCAGCTAACTAAGTAGTGGAAAATAAAACTCGATACAATAATGGAAATATCTCATTAAATGAGTCACTATTATTATAATAATAGATCTAACTACCCAAAAAACTAAGTAGTGAAAAACAAAACCAAATGGAGAGGTGGGACACTCAATGACCCATATGGGCAACCTGTTATCCCAATTAATTAATGAGGAGGTGGGCATCTCCTTGATCCACATGGGAAATCTATTAGCTTTATAGATTTATGACCTTTTCATATGAATTTAGACCATATACCCCCTAAAATTCGAATCATTCCTCCCCCCTTAGAAAATGATGGTCCCCATCATTTCACCCATGCTAAAAAGAGAAACTCCATTATCATACCATTATGATTACAATGTGAAAATACCCAATGAAGAGAAGGGTTTTGTGTGGTTGACCCATAACTATGGTTTTCTAGTTGACCCATAACCTCGTTGAAAATGACACTGTACATGGGTAGAAAAATAAAGAAATTTTAATAAAATCTCAAAATCTTAAAAAATAATATGGAAAAACCATGACTTTGGGGGCTGTGAACATCCTTCTTCACATTTATTCATAAATTCTGCTACAGGTGATGAAATCCAATTCCATCGAAGACCCATTTGAGCTACTGAAGATATATTTCCATCCATATGTGGAACTCCTTTATTTTTCTAAGCAAGGATAAAAAGACCTTTGAATATGGTGGTATGTGTGGCCTCCTTGGGTCAAATACATGTTGAGATTCAATCACTGATATCTATCAAACCAGGAATCCAAATGTGATTCAATGAAATACCCATTTGAGATATTAAATATATATTTCCAACCATGTTTCTAACTCCTTCCATATTTTCATGAGAAGGGAGAAAATGACCGTTGAATATGGTGGTACGCGCGGCCTCCTTGGGTCAAATACATGTTGAGATTGAATCGATGATATCTCTCAAACCGGGAAGCCAAGTGAGATTCCATGAAATTACCATATGATATATTGAAGAGATATTTCCAATGAACTATGGTAGAGCCTATGAAATGTTGTGTAGAGGTTGTATCACCTCGTTTTTGAATGAAAAGGGCCACAAAGGATTCGAAGGATTTGTAGAGTAGCATGGGTTGTTGTATAGGTTGTGGAATCTTCGTGGGCAGCATGGACACCCTAAATTTTTTTTGAAAATGTTGCATACCAATGGATGTAGTGGATGTATAGATGTAGTGAATCCATGTATGGATGTAGTGAATCCATGTATGGATGTAGTGAATCCATGTATGGTTCTCCTTGTAATGGTGAATGAATATCTGAGGGTAAAAAAAAACCCTATAATGCATGTGGACCAACTTTGATGCTTACAGTGTATGGCTCGACAAATGGATTTTGATAGTACCAAAAAAGGGTTGGTGATTGGTGCAAATGTTTGAACCCGCAGCATGTTTCAAACCCTTGTTCTGATGGAGAGAGAATATGTACTCTGATACCATTGATCTAGATCTTAGGGGCTGAGATATGGATGACTTGAATGCCGAGAGAGGAGGAGCTTAGATGTGCCAATATTTCATGAAAATAAGCATGGAAAAAAAAACACGTAAATGAAGTACTCAAGAGGCGAGGCTCAAAGAGGAGACTCACCTCTAAAACTGATTACCAGTAAATCACTTGGAGCTAATTAATCTCATAATGAAAAATAAAAAAAGATTGAGAGAATCCAAAATGAGTAACTTGATACCATGAGAAGGCATCCTAGGCTGTTATATAGCATTACAAAATGGTCCATTGGACAAAGTAAAAAAGAGTTCATTAAATGAGTCTCTATTATTAGTATAATAGGTCTAACTATTGAGCTAACTAAGTAATGAAAAATAAAACTCGAAACAATAAAGGAAAGAGCTCATTAAATGAGTCACTATTATTATAATAATAGATCTAACTACCCAACTAACTAAGTAGTGCAAAATAAAACCCAATGGAGAGGTGGGACTCTTTTTTACCCATATGGGAAACATGTTAGCCCAATTAATTAATGAGGAGGTGGGAATCTCTTTGATCCACATGGGAAATCTATTAGCTTTATAGCTTTATGACTTTTGCATCCGAATTTAGACCATATACCCCCCTAAAATTGGGATCATCCAGAAAGGAATTCAATGGTCCTTGTAAAATTGTGGGCACCTAACCAACACATGGGTTAACATAAAGGCACCCCCCGCAATTTAGACATGCAATAGAATGGAAAGATGTATGTCAGTGTGTTTTTTATCGTGGTCCCCCCTTGTATCGAGATATGAGTTAAGGGTCTATCCTCCCGCAATAAATCTTATGGTCCCACACGCTTGGTTCTATTCCCATTGGGCTAACTCAAGTAATGAAGAACAATAAGCCTTGGGGGCTTATACTATATGCAAACTTTTGAATGGAATTCTCGACGATATAGTTGGCTCTAAGGATGAATTGGGTCCACATTCAATGCCAATTGAGTCCACGCATGATCGATTGATCAATATACATATACTTACTATGATGAGAATGTAGTGTGAAAAAAAATATGTGAGCTCTGAGATAACCTGTTCCACCTTGCATAGATAGTGGAAGAGCACTCTATGATGGTGAAGAAAATGTTCTGAACATTCTGAGGATATGATAATTTCATGGATACGATGTTTGCAGGGATACGGAGTTTGCTGAAGATAATAATGGTGATGTAAGGAATTCAGAGGTCTGCAAAAGAAAGATGTTTCTCTTAGGACTACGGAGGAATATGAAATTTGTAGTGAGATGAAATAAATGATCGTTTATTTAGTAGCAAGAATGAAGAGGAATACATTGTCGATGATCCGATGCAACTATGAGAACTTTGTACAGAAGCAACTATGTTCTAGAATTTCTTGAAAGATTGTTAAACTATATACAGTATAACAAGTTCTTCTAAATAAATATAAAATAAGTATGGCAGGGTGGAGCAAGGAAAGATTGAGTTGGAGCTCAATTTTTAGTTTGGTACCTACATAGGATTGGTGTCCTCATCTATTTTCAGGTTGGTGCATGTTTTTTGGTTGGTGCCTACAGAGGATTTATGTCCTCATCCATTTGCAAGTTGGTGCATGCTTGTAGGTTGGTTCCTACAGAGGATTGGTCTCCTCATCCATTTGAAGGTTGTTTCATTTTTGTAGGTTGGTTCCTACAAAGGATTGGTGTCCTCATTCACTATTATTCTTACATGAATTGATATTCATTTATTAATGTTTGTAAGGTCTTCATAAATTGGGTTTCCACTTATATATGTGTAAACATGTTGAACAATGTATGTGATTATGATGAGTACATTTCTGGTATAACTAAATGTAAGTATAAATCCTAACTATGTTTTAAAATCAGATAAGAATAAAAGTATATAGTACTGATTCACCCCCCCTCTCAGTACTATCAAACATTTCAACACAGCCTGTGCATTGGAATTTGGAACCCATAGTTCATTTCTTCATGATTTCCAATCAAATGCATAAGTATTATACTGAAGGCTATTCATTGGATTAATCAATTGTGAAGCCTACACCTATTTGTTAATTTTTTGTATCAGTTGAAGACTTGTGATTTGGTGTTCATCATTGGAATTCAACCCACAATAGAGGTCTAAAGTGTGAACTCAAAATGCATCCATTAGTGGCCTTGCAAACCCATTGCAAACAATTTTGGTTTTTTGACATTATTTCCTTATGAAGTATTCTCTACAATAAAAACATTTATTTATGTAAAGAGTGCAATGTTGTAGACTTCATTAGAATATTGATTGGTTTATTGTAGAGAACTCAATTTTAATTGGGAAAGTATTAGTGTTGATGAAATGGAATATAATTCCCTCAATTACAGATCGAATTCCAACCAAACATATTACTAATAGGGCTTGTTTTTTTCTATAAGTTCTATATTGATGTATAACCACAATATTGAGCATATATTTATATAAAATTTCATGTTTTACACTTCATTTTGGTACACAACATTATAGTGTTAAAAAACATAAAATTATTATGAAATTTCATTCAACATAACATCATCAAACTGTGAAAGTTTATCCAAAATATTTAATGTCTCCTACATCATATGTAATTCAACGCCATTACAAATGTAAAAAAAAATAAAAAATACTTAAATACTTAAGATTATTATTTGCTTAGCATATTTCCAAATTTCATATACCCATCGCATTCCACCATTGATGAGTGAAGTCCTATTAGTGACACTCACATCAAGGCATCTAATGCACCTTATGATAGTTTTGTTCTCCATACATCCTTTCTTGTGAAATTTTATGGATGTTTGAATTGGCATGAAAAAATAGGGAATCATGTTGCACAATAGAGCAACCAATGCCAATTCCCCATGGTCTACTTTCTTTACATGTTTCAGAGTATATGCATTTCATTAGTGTTTTTTATTCATGTTTTGTCTCTCTCAATCACTTATACTTAGTTTCCCACTCCTCACAAAACTCTTGTTTTTCTTTCACTTTATTTTTCTTTTGAGTGTTAGGCTCTCCCCTTGAAATTCTTCAACACATTCCTCATTATACCCCAATATATTTAAGTCTTCATTCAAATCAAAATTATGCTTCTCTTTACTCGATGATGAAACTTGTGATGTAGTAGACCATCCAAAGAAATTTTTGATAGAATGTTGGTTCTTTTTTTTTAGACATTTTTTGATGTAATACCTATATAATTGAAGAACCTATCCTCATCCCTCACATCCACAATCTCTTCAATTTAGCAATCAAACAAGGCTTCCCTAAACCTTGGAATCAAAACCTCATTGTACTTATTTTTAAAAGTGGGGATAAAAATAATACCTCCAATTATAGGACCATTATGGTTAGCCCCTTTTTATCCAAGTTATATGGAATTATATTGGAAAAGAAGATCAATGTATAGATAGAAATCCATGGAAAAAGAGCTAAAAGCCAAGATGAATTTAGGAGTTATCATTCAATTATGGAACATGTTGTTATACTTAGGATCAATGCATAGGAGTTTTGTAATAATAAAACCAATCTCCCATGTTGTTTCATTGACTTTAGAAAAGCTTTTGACATAGTTCTCGAGACTAACCTTGGAATAGGTTAGAAGAGCTAAAAGTTCCTTTCAAGTTGAGACCTATTCTAGTAAGGTTGTATGAGAACATTATTGCTAAGTTTAGGATCATTGAGTGTTGTTCATAAGATATTAATTGTAATATAGGATTTAAGCAAGGTTGTCCCCTATCCCCTACCCTTTTTGACATATAAATTGAGAACTTGGAAGGTTTTTTGGAAGAATCAGGTTATGTCAGCCCAAATCTCACAGGTCTAGTCATCATCCTTCTTCTTTACACCAATGATATTGTTCTTATGGAAAGAATTCCACGTGATCTTGACAAGTAACTAAAAATACTTCAGGATTACTACTCTAGTGTAGGTATGAATCTTAACACTAACAAAATGAAGGTTGTGATAATTAAATCCAAAAACATCACTTACACTAATTTCATGTATGAAATAAAAAACTTAGAGGAAGTGACTTCATACAAATATCTTGGAATTTATCTTCATCACAAGTTTAACTAGAACTATGACATTGACAAAAGGATAGATGGAGGGTGGAAATCTTATTATGGACCTGAAAGAAATTGTAAATCAATGGACCTTTGGTTATGTGAGAAGAAGAAACTCCTCTTCGAGACTCTCCTCACTCCTATTATCTTATATGGTTATGAAGTTTGGGGTTGCAGTATCTCTAGAGAATTGTGGAGAAAGATAGAAAAAATACAAAAGTGTTTTATAACTTGTGATCTCAAAATTAAAGGAAATGCACCCTATATTATCCTCATCATAGAAGTGAGTCTTTCCCCCATTAAGAGAAAAAATATGTTTTGGTACCTAATGTACAACAATAAGATAAACATCATGGAAGACGGGAGGATTTCTAATATTTCTTCAAACCCCACTCAAAACCACTTGCGGCTCAAGTAGGGGTGTCTTAAAGATGCCAAGTCTTATCTAAATCATTAGCAAATGAAGGAAGAGGTCATTCTCTAAAACACCGATAATATTAAAAATATTATTACATTTAAATTTAAGGAGAAATTGTAGTGTGATAAAGAATTAGAAGATATTAAAAGAAAATTAAGATACTACAAGGAGGTGATCAACCTTAATTTGGAATATCAAAAGTATCTCTTTGTTTTGTCTAGTGTAAAGAAGAGAATCAACATTGGTAAAATAAGAACAACCTCTCACAAGCTCCATTGTGAAATAGGGCATTGGATAGTTCCCAAAATGTCATGAATCAAAAGAATTTGTCATCTTTGTGACCCTAAGAGGGTTGAATATGAAAAACACTTTCTCTTAAAATGTCATATTGACACCCACATTAGATCACAATCTCAAAATAGTTGTTACAATACTAACCTTCCTAACCTTTTAACTCATCTAAACTGTGGTGATCTAGGAACACTTCTCTTAAACTGTTTATATATATATATATATATATATATATATATATATATATATATATATTAACAAACCAAGTAATTCCTTAAAAATTTTAAGGTCCAATATAACAAATTTGGTCTCAATGGACGTTAAAAATGATGATGATCATCATCATCATCATCATCATCAATAAAAAAACAGAAAATAATTAGATATTGGATAACGTCTTTTTGATTTAATATTTTATCTTCATTCTGAGCCAAAATGCCATAAAATCGACAAAGTTGTATGCAAGAAACTTAAGGGAAATCAAACCCATAATAAAAATATTGGTAGGGTCATTGTCAATTATTAGGGATTTAAAAATCTTCAAA
>JASDQU010437865.1:30971-44658 GCA_032191745.1 Picea mariana | reverse complement strand
ATATTCATTTATTAATGTTTGTAAGGTCTTCATAAATTGGGTTTCCACTTATATATGTGTAAACATGTTGAACAATGTATGTGATTATGATGAGTACATTTCTGGTATAACTAAATGTAAGTATAAATCCTAACTATGTTTTAAAATCAGATAAGAATAAAAGTATATAGTACTGATTCACCCCCCCTCTCAGTACTATCAAACATTTCAACACAGCCTGTGCATTGGAATTTGGAACCCATAGTTCATTTCTTCATGATTTCCAATCAAATGCATAAGTATTATACTGAAGGCTATTCATTGGATTAATCAATTGTGAAGCCTACACCTATTTGTTAATTTTTTGTATCAGTTGAAGACTTGTGATTTGGTGTTCATCATTGGAATTCAACCCACAATAGAGGTCTAAAGTGTGAACTCAAAATGCATCCATTAGTGGCCTTGCAAACCCATTGCAAACAATTTTGGTTTTTTGACATTATTTCCTTATGAAGTATTCTCTACAATAAAAACATTTATTTATGTAAAGAGTGCAATGTTGTAGACTTCATTAGAATATTGATTGGTTTATTGTAGAGAACTCAATTTTAATTGGGAAAGTATTAGTGTTGATGAAATGGAATATAATTCCCTCAATTACAGATCGAATTCCAACCAAACATATTACTAATAGGGCTTGTTTTTTTCTATAAGTTCTATATTGATGTATAACCACAATATTGAGCATATATTTATATAAAATTTCATGTTTTACACTTCATTTTGGTACACAACATTATAGTGTTAAAAAACATAAAATTATTATGAAATTTCATTCAACATAACATCATCAAACTGTGAAAGTTTATCCAAAATATTTAATGTCTCCTACATCATATGTAATTCAACGCCATTACAAATGTAAAAAAAAATAAAAAATACTTAAATACTTAAGATTATTATTTGCTTAGCATATTTCCAAATTTCATATACCCATCGCATTCCACCATTGATGAGTGAAGTCCTATTAGTGACACTCACATCAAGGCATCTAATGCACCTTATGATAGTTTTGTTCTCCATACATCCTTTCTTGTGAAATTTTATGGATGTTTGAATTGGCATGAAAAAATAGGGAATCATGTTGCACAATAGAGCAACCAATGCCAATTCCCCATGGTCTACTTTCTTTACATGTTTCAGAGTATATGCATTTCATTAGTGTTTTTTATTCATGTTTTGTCTCTCTCAATCACTTATACTTAGTTTCCCACTCCTCACAAAACTCTTGTTTTTCTTTCACTTTATTTTTCTTTTGAGTGTTAGGCTCTCCCCTTGAAATTCTTCAACACATTCCTCATTATACCCCAATATATTTAAGTCTTCATTCAAATCAAAATTATGCTTCTCTTTACTCGATGATGAAACTTGTGATGTAGTAGACCATCCAAAGAAATTTTTGATAGAATGTTGGTTCTTTTTTTTTAGACATTTTTTGATGTAATACCTATATAATTGAAGAACCTATCCTCATCCCTCACATCCACAATCTCTTCAATTTAGCAATCAAACAAGGCTTCCCTAAACCTTGGAATCAAAACCTCATTGTACTTATTTTTAAAAGTGGGGATAAAAATAATACCTCCAATTATAGGACCATTATGGTTAGCCCCTTTTTATCCAAGTTATATGGAATTATATTGGAAAAGAAGATCAATGTATAGATAGAAATCCATGGAAAAAGAGCTAAAAGCCAAGATGAATTTAGGAGTTATCATTCAATTATGGAACATGTTGTTATACTTAGGATCAATGCATAGGAGTTTTGTAATAATAAAACCAATCTCCCATGTTGTTTCATTGACTTTAGAAAAGCTTTTGACATAGTTCTCGAGACTAACCTTGGAATAGGTTAGAAGAGCTAAAAGTTCCTTTCAAGTTGAGACCTATTCTAGTAAGGTTGTATGAGAACATTATTGCTAAGTTTAGGATCATTGAGTGTTGTTCATAAGATATTAATTGTAATATAGGATTTAAGCAAGGTTGTCCCCTATCCCCTACCCTTTTTGACATATAAATTGAGAACTTGGAAGGTTTTTTGGAAGAATCAGGTTATGTCAGCCCAAATCTCACAGGTCTAGTCATCATCCTTCTTCTTTACACCAATGATATTGTTCTTATGGAAAGAATTCCACGTGATCTTGACAAGTAACTAAAAATACTTCAGGATTACTACTCTAGTGTAGGTATGAATCTTAACACTAACAAAATGAAGGTTGTGATAATTAAATCCAAAAACATCACTTACACTAATTTCATGTATGAAATAAAAAACTTAGAGGAAGTGACTTCATACAAATATCTTGGAATTTATCTTCATCACAAGTTTAACTAGAACTATGACATTGACAAAAGGATAGATGGAGGGTGGAAATCTTATTATGGACCTGAAAGAAATTGTAAATCAATGGACCTTTGGTTATGTGAGAAGAAGAAACTCCTCTTCGAGACTCTCCTCACTCCTATTATCTTATATGGTTATGAAGTTTGGGGTTGCAGTATCTCTAGAGAATTGTGGAGAAAGATAGAAAAAATACAAAAGTGTTTTATAACTTGTGATCTCAAAATTAAAGGAAATGCACCCTATATTATCCTCATCATAGAAGTGAGTCTTTCCCCCATTAAGAGAAAAAATATGTTTTGGTACCTAATGTACAACAATAAGATAAACATCATGGAAGACGGGAGGATTTCTAATATTTCTTCAAACCCCACTCAAAACCACTTGCGGCTCAAGTAGGGGTGTCTTAAAGATGCCAAGTCTTATCTAAATCATTAGCAAATGAAGGAAGAGGTCATTCTCTAAAACACCGATAATATTAAAAATATTATTACATTTAAATTTAAGGAGAAATTGTAGTGTGATAAAGAATTAGAAGATATTAAAAGAAAATTAAGATACTACAAGGAGGTGATCAACCTTAATTTGGAATATCAAAAGTATCTCTTTGTTTTGTCTAGTGTAAAGAAGAGAATCAACATTGGTAAAATAAGAACAACCTCTCACAAGCTCCATTGTGAAATAGGGCATTGGATAGTTCCCAAAATGTCATGAATCAAAAGAATTTGTCATCTTTGTGACCCTAAGAGGGTTGAATATGAAAAACACTTTCTCTTAAAATGTCATATTGACACCCACATTAGATCACAATCTCAAAATAGTTGTTACAATACTAACCTTCCTAACCTTTTAACTCATCTAAACTGTGGTGATCTAGGAACACTTCTCTTAAACTGTTTATATATATATATATATATATATATATATATATATATATATATATATTAACAAACCAAGTAATTCCTTAAAAATTTTAAGGTCCAATATAACAAATTTGGTCTCAATGGACGTTAAAAATGATGATGATCATCATCATCATCATCATCATCAATAAAAAAACAGAAAATAATTAGATATTGGATAACGTCTTTTTGATTTAATATTTTATCTTCATTCTGAGCCAAAATGCCATAAAATCGACAAAGTTGTATGCAAGAAACTTAAGGGAAATCAAACCCATAATAAAAATATTGGTAGGGTCATTGTCAATTATTAGGGATTTAAAAATCTTCAAAAGAGGAGTGATAGAATTCAAAATCCATAGTTTTCATAAGGAAGGTAGAAGGTCGGACTTATGGTGGTGAAAGGAATTATATAGATGGATTGAGTAGTTAAAAAAACCATTATTACAATTGGACTATCCTTAAAGAATACTTGATACACTTGTATTAAACAATTTGGTATATATAATTTAATAAGTAGATTTGATATGAATTCGTTTTCAAATAAAAACAAATTTAAATAAATTTCCATGATTAAAATAACTTACACCTTCGGTTCCATTATTTTTGACACAAAAAATCAGTTGCATTACTAGGGTTAGAGAACAAATGTGTCCATATTATTTCTCATTTGAAGAATTTGAGTGTCAGATACCAACCAAAAGACTTGGAAAATTAACTAAAACCTTCCATCATTCATGAAACTCAAACACCCATTGATTAACTTTAGAGTGTCATCTACTCATTATCAAGTTGCAAAAATAAATTAATTTCAAATGAAATTCACATTAGTAGAATTGAATCCAAGTGATGGTTATACATGCAATATGCACTTCAATCTTATTACCACACAATATAGAACCAAGTACAAAGCCTTCATAAGGCACTAAGACTAGTGGAACATGGAAGATGTCAATAGTGTCACCTAGGAAACAACTTTGCTCTCTTTAGTGAAGTAATAATACCCAAAACAAGAGAGGATTCCCTAGTGGCCTCCAAGAATCCCTAGAAAAGACAAAATCAAGTCTAGGCCCCCTGGGGTGACTACTCACACTACCACTAAGATAAGGGTAGGCAAAGTAATAGAGGGGTGGCGGATAAAAATAATTTCTAGATTTAAAGTGTTGAGATAAGAAAGAAAAGGTCCCAAAACACTAAAAATAAAGAAAAAGTATAAGGATGAGATGAAACTTGCAAGAAATATGTGAAATAACAATAGTAAAGTAAGTGGTAACAACATTAAAATAAATTATCTCTAATAGAAAAATTATGACAACGGTAAAATAATCAATTTTCAATAGTAAAATGAATTATTACAATAGTAAATAAAAAATTGTTGCAGTAGAAATAATATCCCTTTGATCATGAAATTATCAAATAAATAAGAGGGATAAATACTAGGTTAAATTAGGGTTTTATTTTCCAACAAAATCATAATATTAAACAGTAAAAATCATCCCTAAAACCCTAGACTTTTTTCCTTAGATGGTTGTTATAACACTTTAGAAAAATAAATTAAGGTTTCAACAATGTGGTTTAGGTCAATAGTATGCCTAAACACCCTAAAAATTATGGTTCTTATGGCTGGAAATATTTTTTCATCAAATAAACCCTAACCCGGACCCTAAAGTGGTAAAATTCAACAATAAAGATTGACTATTATGGAGAAAAAAAAATACTAGTGTCTACTATTTTGGGTATGTTGGATCAAAATAGATTCTTATTTGGGAGAATGAAGTGGATTATTTTAGGGTGAGGCTTAGAGGTTTTCCACTACTAACCCTAGGAAATCCTCCTAAAATGTTAAGGGATGATACAAGGGAAGATTCCTCCACTAGTAAACTTTCCAAGTGGGAAGACATTCTGTAAAGATAATAATTAATAATATAATTATTATCGATTATTAAATATCATATATAATAAGTAAATGATAATAATAAATAGTTATTGATTATTCAAGGGACGCATCCTTTCATGCTATATATGGAACACTCATTATTGTAATAATATATCGAATATCTCCCATATCTCATATGAATAAAAACCAACATGGTATGAGAGCAGGACTGGGCTAACTCCCTCATAGGAGGGATCCTAAAAGAAACTTGCTTCTTGGAGACAATCTACTTTATTCCATAAAATTATGTCAATAGAAACAGAGATCTAATTTTCCTCTAACCATAATTGTTGGTCGATGTGGCTTCTATGGGTGTTATTGCCATGTTATTGAGGTATGATGCCTAGTGACACTGCATGCCAATCAATTGTCTCAGGATGACAAAATCCTATGCCTTTAAGCAGGTTTTCTGTTTTCATTTCGTATGGCTCATCAGAGGATTCAATAACCTGATCATCCCTATGTTTTAGCTCATCACAATGAATGTAGATATCATAAGCATCGTAAAAAGGAGGGTATTCTTCAAAAGGATATCCCAATCCGATCTTATTCTCAGAGCGCTCAAGCGGAGCATTTCCATCTAAATCTAGGATTTGATCATGAGACTGTTTTATACTTCTTTGTTGACATTGTTGATAGAGATGGTGCAATATTTATTCCTGCACATATGAATCTTCACTTGCATCAACTCTGGGAGGTCGAACGTCTTTTCACCAGTAAGCACCTGATCTTGAGTGCAAGACAACAAGGGTTTGTATATCTGCAAGATTTCGAACATGTATAATACTCCTTGTTCGGGTCATCAGTTGTTTCAACTCTAGAATCCAGGCCATAGGTGCAAACATCCTTTTGCTCGTTGCCCCAAGTTGGGCATTCATTAGTTCTGTCATCAATATGACCATCTATAAGTGAAGGGGGCAATGAATCATTGGATCATATCTCATTTGAAGATAATATATGCATTTTTAAGCAATTCGTATTGTTTGTCACGTGGATGACATGCAAATGACGATGATGTTGGATGAGGTAGATCGATGTTTTTCATCATTTTTCCATTGTAAGAATGGAGTAATATTCTTCCGATGAGAGATGGAGGGAAAACTACTGTAATTACTATATATCTTTTTTGTCCTCTATCTACAAATATGCAAAGCTTCTAAATTCATGGGGATAGCAAAGCTTGATGATTATTCTTTCTACAACAAGAGTAAATTGGAGATCTTGAAGTATCGATTGAGTGCCAAATCAAGCCATCATGTTATCTAAAGCTACTTATCAACATTAAGAGGGAGGTGTGGTGTTTTCTCTCCTCTAGTCGACTAACCCCTCTAGAAAAGGGTTTCCCTAATTAGTCATGTTAGGTGACTAAGGGAGTAATGCTCACTTGGGTACAAGTATTTCCTAATCCATGTGAGGTGGCTAGGTGTGAATAAGACTTGAAGCTTATCCTTTCCTATGCCATGTGAGTTGGCTAGGTGTGAATGAGGCTATGGTCACAGTCTTGCCTATGCCATGCGAGGTGGCTAGGTGTGAATAAGAATATTGGGAGAGGAGAAACATCACAAGATGATCATGGAGACTATGGAAGTTGTTGTGTACCATTGGATGACATTGCAGTAGTTGTGTGCCACTGGTTGATTGCAGCATAGTCATAAAGAATGTGGTGGATTATTTGAGCTATTGATGGCAGGGTAGTAGCATTATGCTATTAGTTAATTGCAAAGTAATCAATGGATTACTAGATGAAGGAACCAAGACATTGGTTTCACGAAGAAACCTCTATATGTATTAGGGGACATTGGTTCCATGAGGGAACCTTGATGTGTCCTAGATATGTTTGAAGTAGGGATCAAGAGGGAGTGCATTGTTCCTCATAACCCTCGACATAATGGGGTCGCAGAGAGGAAGAACATATCTACTGTTGATATAGTCAAGGCGATGATTCATGATCAACATTTACCTAAGTTTTTATGGGAAGAAGCATCCATGAATGTAATGTATGTTCAGAACAAAATTCCTTGAGGAGCATGACTCTTGAGGAGGCCTTCACCGGAGTTAAGCTTGAGGTTGGACACTTCAGGATATTTGGGTTTTCAGTATATATATTTATGGGGTACAGTGACTCTTCGAAGGAATATCAGATCTTCATGCTTGGTTAGAGATAGATTGAGTAAGAGACAAAAAGAGATGGTACCTTCTGAGAAATCAAGATACCTCAGAGATATTTGTGTTATGCCGTAGCTATAAACCACATCATTGACTCTAAACCTTCCTATTATGAGGAGGAAACTAGTCATCCAGTATGGATAGATGCCATGATGGAGGAGTATCAGTCCATCATGAAGAATGATGTGTGGGATATTATTCTGAGACCTAAAGGGAATTTTACAGTAACTTCCAAATGGATCTACAAGATCAAACACATAGTTGATGGGAGCATCGAGAGGCACAAAATGATATTTGTTGCTAGAGGATTCTCTCATTTGGAGGGAATAGATTATGAGGATACTACTCTTCTATCCAAATGATTATTTCCCCTGTAACATCCATGGGTTGGAGACTACATCAGATGGATGTAAAGACAACCTTTCTCATAGGAGAGATTAAGGAAGAAGTATACATCAACCAAACAGATGGTTTTGTGATACATGAGAAGGAGTCTCATGAGTGCAGATTGAAAATGGCCTTGTATAGAATCAAGCAACCACCTCGATCTTGGTATGCAAGGATTGATGTAAACCTAATGATTTTTGGTCTTCAGCAAAAGTGTTGTCAATTCAATCCTGTACTACAAGACTGTTAATGGTGAGTCCCTGATTTTGGTCCTCTACGTTGATGATTTATTTCTCATCAATACAAAGAGCCTTATTATTGAATGTAAGTATGTGTTGGCCTCTTAGTTCGAGATGAAGGACCTTGGTATGATTCACTACTTCTTGGGACTAGAGGTGTGGCAAAGAACCGATGATATATTCCTGAGTCAAGGGAAGTACACAGTTGAGAAATTGAAGAAGTTTGAGTTATTGAACTTGAAATCCATGGCTACATCTATGGTGACGAATATGAAGAAACTATGTGTGTCTTCTTCTGATTCTGATGAGATTGATCCAACCCCGTACAGACAACTGATTGGATCATTGATGTATCTGGTTAACACCAGACTAGATATTTGCTATGCATTGAGTTCACTTAGCCAATTTATGAGTCAACTAAGATAGACACACTAGATTGTTGTGAAGCATGTGTTGAGATACTTGTGAGGCACAGTTTGACATGGTCTGAGATATACTTCTAGTATTGATATAATATGGCAGGAATATATTGATTCTGATTGGGCAAGGAGCATAGTGGACAAAAATAGCACCTTCATGTGTTGCTTCACTTTGGGATCTTCCATGGTTTCCTAGTGTAGCAAGAAACAAACTTTTGTGGCGTTGAGCACAACACAAGCAGAGTACATTGCATTAAGTATGACAGTCTGTGAAGCAGTGTTGCTTCACAAGATCCTTGCAGATTTATTCGAACATGTGTTGGATTCCACCATTATTCATGATGGTAACCAAAGTTGTGTGAAGATCTCTAAAAATCCATTGTTTTGTGACAAATCAAACCACATTGAGATCAAGTACCATTACATCCAAGACATGGTGCAAAGGAAGGAAGAATTGGTTCAGTACCTTCCTACAGATGAGCAAGTTGTTGATGTTCTTACCAAACCAGGATGAAGTTTAAGTACCTTCGTGACAGACTTGGCATGGATGAGAATACCTCCCTCCCTAAGAGGGAGTGTTGATGTTTGTAGCTTCTTGAGACATTCTCCAGATCGTACTCATGTGTGACTAAGTTGAGTTGATATATGATAACACTTATCTGAGAAGGGATAAGTGTGGTTGGGCTTATAAACCAACGTCCCTTGTGGAGAGCACATGAGGATATTTCAAGGGAGTTGACCCTTGACGTCACACACTATGGGAGTTGACCCTAGTGTTTCTAGAGGGTGTGACAAACTTTCTCCAGATCGTACTTCTCTGTGAATTGAGTTGAGTTGATCTGTGATGACACTTATCCGAGAAGGGATAAGTGCAGTTGGGATTATAACCCAACATCCCTTGTGGAGAGCACATGAGGGCACATCCCATGAGGACTCTAGTGTTTCTAGAGAGTGTATCCTCTAGAAGTCCACATGGAGTGCCATGTGTGACAAACTTTCTCCAGATCGTACTCCTTTGTGAATTGAGTTGAGTTGATATGCGAGGATGCTTATTCAAGAATGGATAAGTGAATTTGGGCTTATATACCAACGTCCTAAAGGGAGTAGCCTCTAGAAGTGTTCCTAGAGGGAGTAGCCTTTAGAAGTCCACATGGGAGTGCCATGTGTGACAAATATTTTACTACTATGGTGGTTTTGTACCATTGGCGGAGACTGCATGTCTCTGGAAAATAGTTGTGTACTACTATGGAAAGATACCTCCCTAGATAAGAGGGAGTGTTGATGTTTCATCATCGGGCAGAACTTCTCCTATATTGGGCTACAGACCAAGAGAGATAGGATACATTTATCACAAAGGTGCTCTTGTGGTAAATGGGCCTAGACATAGTCCTTCCTTGATCATGACAAGAAATAATATGGACTCGAGGTGCTTGAAGTGCTTTCCACGTGTCAGTTAGCATCAAGATGACATTCACTCATAGGTGTGTGCCTGTGGTGAAAGATCCTAGTGTGGTCTTTGTCCTAGTCATGGTGATTTGACAAGGAATGATAAAGACTCAAGATGCTATATGCTTTTACATGCAGACCCAAAGTGAGCATAATCTTAGAGAGAGTTAATTGGCTCACAGGGAGAGCCGCAAAAGGAGTTTTCTCCTCCATTCAGTTGGGAGAGAGATGTCTCCCAAGACTGACAGATAAGTGTCATGATTCTAGGGTTAAGTTTGTATACTTCAAAGACAAGAGTGGCATGTTGCAGAATGTCTCCCTCGTTGAGAGGGAGTGTTGATGTTTGGACAACATTGGGAAGACATTCTCTAAAGATAATAATTAATAAAATAATTATTATTGATTATTAAATATCATATATAATAAGTAAGTGATAATAATAAATAGTTATTGATTATTCAAGGGACGCATCCTTTCATGGATGGTCACCTTATGTTCCCTATATATGGAACACTCGTTATTGTAGTAATATATTGAATATCTCTCATATCTCATATGAATAAAAACCAACCCCAAGGATTTTGACAAGAAGGCTTTGTTCAAGAATGATCCAAGAGGATGAAGAACCACCACTAGAGAAACAACATCAATCTAAAAATGCATTCATAAACATAACCATAAGATGAAAAGAAAACACTTACTCAAAACATCTTTCATCCATCAAAACCCTAATTTCCATGTAATCCAAGAAGTAGTAGACAATYCACAAAACATAGCTCTCAAAAAATTCTCCTTAATTAACCATCCATAGCGTTCTTCATGAAAGAGAACAASTAGAAGTAGACAAGAGTGATATATCTCTAAAAATASCAATGGTTTGAAAGTGAGAAGTGTTTCTCTTATTTATACGAGATATCTATCATCCTTCTCATAGAATACAATCCCTAAAAACATAAACTGATTCCTTTATCTATCATAAACCCTAGAGATAAGGCATCAATACATGAAAATCCATGATACGTGAGTGGATAGGTCTCTTAGACCCCCAATTATGCCTCCAAGATGAAGTAAAGTAGCTCAAACATCAAATAATCCCACAAATAAGTGCTCAAAATCTCACATATGTGTGGCCTCAAAAGGGGACAACTCACTCCCAAAATGGTGAAAAGATGCTTAGAAGGTGAAACATTTTCATCAAAGGTGTGATGTCTCATCAAGAGGTTCCATGTCATCATCAAGACATTGAAAACATCACATCAAGGTTCCCCGTCACCAAGAGGAGCAACGTCCCATCATCCAAGTGAAATGCCCTATCATCAAAGGGTGTCATCATCCATTGAAAGGTGACAAATCATCTCTCTAGGTGAAATGTTCTCAGGGTCCGATGTCCTTCATGGAAGGTGAAACACCCCATCAAGGCCATCCTCATCATAAAAAGAACATCTCAACATACAAAGAATGTCTCATCATTAATGACCTCAAGGTCATGTCCATAAGTGCTAGGGAGCCTCTTGAATGGTGCCATGTGATAAAAAAAAAAAACTCAACATCCTATTGGGAGTGTCAAATGAACTCTCTCAGGTGGTGGGGATGACCTCCATACAAGTGGGGTAGTAGCCCCTCAATATCTTCCAAAGGATCTAAGCATCAACCAATCATGTACAATCATCAGAGGGGGCTCATGTGGTCCAAGATGCATTATGAAGACCAAAGATAAGGCACACCATCCAAACACAACATATAAAGTGAATCATGTTAATACAAAATCCATTAGATAGATCTCATAGAATATCCTCTTCAAACTTCACACTAGCTTATAAAATTATACAATTTTCCAAGTCTAGGTATGGAGGGTCATTATTACCCCCTATTAGGTTTTACAGTACTCATACCAAAAGGAATGTCCTAGGGAACCTATAAAGGAGTATGTGCATTGTTAGTGGTATGGAATGGGGTTTACTTCATGGGGTGGATTTCAATGACATGAAAGTCCATGTATAATATTCATCCCCGTGAGTGATTTTGTAGAGGGAACGCTTAGGTAATGAGATACCCTTTCCTCGACACTGTCTTTCCAAACCCCTATTTTCCTTTTTCTTTATAGATTTAACCTTTTTGTCTTTCTACATTTGATTTTCTAAGTCCTTTCATAGGATATGTATTCATTGCATAGGACTTGGGTTGATGGCTTCTTAGCGAGGGGGTAGAGCTCATGTTTCTTTCTTTTCTTGTTTTTTAATACCTTTCTTTTCTTGTTTGTTTCTTTGCCCCACATTTTGGATTAGGGATTTTTCTCTTTCTGTATTTTTTATAAGTTACATCAACCTCAGGCTTCCAATCCCCTTTTTCTCATGGGATTATGAAGAGACATTTTTGGGATACATGTAAGAACCATCCCAAAAGGAAGGACTACAGATAGGAAATAGATGGAATGTGTTAGTTATGATAAATGATATAGACACATTACCTCCATTAAGGCCCCCCAATAGTGAAACTTTGCCCAAGAGTAACAACACTTGACTAGAAAATGGTAATGGCCACCAAGGTGAGACAAAGGAAAAAGCATAACTCCAAAACATCATGATTCGTTATCCAAATCAACCCATGATCACCAATTTCATGCCTCAAGTATTAGCATTATCACTCGATATGAAATGTCAGAAAGATGTACATGAGTATGTAAATGCATCATGTTAGATGTGTGAGATGAGCTAAGAATGTAATGGAAGGAATCTATGGGCTATTGTCTGTGGAGAATCCGAAATAACATCATTGGATCTATTGTCTAATATGTAGATCATGGAGAAAACTTTCTTCTCTAGTTATCCCTAGGAGTGGGGTGAGGGGGGGGGTTGTAACACATCCCACCCTATCATTCTTATATTATTGACACTAACAATTTCTATCATCCAATCTAAGAAACTAATTGTTTAAAATGACAAACACTTCTAAAATAGTCACCATGGGGAGCCATTGCAATGTTGGTCATGAGAAATAGTGGCACAAAAATAAGGGAGAATATGAAATAACTTAACAAGAATAGTGAACTCAAAACAAGAACTCTAACCCTACAAACCAATATTTTTCGACCAAAAATACCAAAATTACCACCTTTTGCAACCATGGCCTTAATAGTATGGTAATGTCACCTTAAAATTGAACAAATCTTAATCAACCATTGAATTGAAAAGTGGTGCTCCCATAGCACCCCCACTTTTTTCGGGCCTAAAAAATTTCAAACTTTTTGAAATCATTACATACTTGAAACCAAAATCATAAAATCAACCCCTCACTGAAAAGAGGTGTTGTCAGTAATACTCTTTTTTTCAGAACTTGAAAATACAATAGATTCAGTGGTTTTATTAAAAAAAAAAAATTACCACTACCCATGACACCCCATTTTAATCTCTGTGCTTCTAAAGATTTTAGATATGAAGTTGAATTTTTGGTGAGCATTATTGATATTGATATAAAGTAAAGAGTTCATATAAAACCAAAACCAATTCCAAAGAAGTGAGTAATAATCACATGTGACGACTTTATAAGAGGGCAAAGTTTCTCTGAATCACATAATACGCCTCTTTCTTCTTAAGTCACTGCCAAATCAATTTGACCGTTTACAAAATTAAATAATCATAAATAATGACGTGTTCAAAGAAAAAAACGGATACATACCCGTTAAATTTAATCCATGGAGTTGTATCTGAATAAACCTAGTTTCGCTGTGTTATTTGTATCGTCTTTTCAATCGTGGCAGCGATTTGATTGTTCAGAATCTTTGTAAAATCACTGCACGCAGTCCCCCGGATTCT
>JASDQU010437865.1:12057-30921 GCA_032191745.1 Picea mariana | reverse complement strand
AAATAATGACGTGTTCAAAGAAAAAAACGGATACATACCCGTCAAATTTAATCCATGGAGTTGTATCTGAATAAACCTAGTTTCGCTGTGTTATTTGTATCGTCTTTTCAATCGTGGCAGCGATTTGATTGTTCAGAATCTTTGTAAAATCACTGCACGCAGTCCCCCGGATTCTCCCTCGCTTCTCGACAGTAAAGGTGAATATTTTCCTAAATAGAAGCGCGGGCTGATGTATGTCTATACATGGATTGATGTCCATGGAAAAACTGGGCAGCCGACAATCCATTACGATTGTTTGAATGCCAACAATCCATTACGATTGCTACGTATATGTATGAATGCTTAAAAAAAAGGCAAGGCGATCAATATGCAGCTTGCCGTAGAGTTTTTAAAACTGCTACTAATGATGTATATACCATCTGTCACAGTCTTAAAAATCCAATAACCCATTATGATTACTACGTTTATGTATGAATGTTAAAAAAGGTAAGGCGATCAATATGTAGTTTGCTGTAGAGTTTTTAAAACTGCTACTAATATATATACCGTTAGATTATCTTGGTATATACGTGGAGATATATCTAATGATGTATATACCATCTGCCACAATTTTAAAAACCTAACAATCCATTACTATTGCTACGTATATGTATGAATGCTAAAAAAGGCAAGGCTATCAATATGTAGCTTGTTGTAGAGTTTTTAAAACTGCTACTAATATATATACCTTCAGATTATCTTGGTATATACATCGAGATATATCTGATGATGTATATATCATCTGCAGCAGTGTTAAAAACCTAACAACCCATTACGATTGCTATGTATATGTATGAATGCTAAAAAAGGCAAGGCGATCAATATGTAGCTTGCTGTCTAGTCTTTAAAACTGCTACTAATATATATACCGTCAAATTATCTTAATATATACGTCGAAATATATCTGATGATATATATACCATCTGCCACAGTCTTAAAAACCCAACAACCCATTACGATTGCTACATATATATATGAATGCTAAAAAAAGGCAAAGCAATCAATATGTAGCTTGCTGTAGAATCTTTAAAACTGTTACTAATATATATACCGTCAGATTATCTTGGTATAACAATCCTTTATCAATTTCCAACGACACAGTTTGACAAAGAGGAAGTACGATATATTAATATATCATTCATTCAACAGAATTATTTTAGTTCTGGCTTTGATTACATTATATCATATTCATAGCGGGGGAAAATCAGAAATGAATCTCACTTCAATACTTTTCAGGAAATCTTTTGAAAACGGATAAAGAAATCTGCAATAAAACATGAACGTCCACAGATAGGAAGACGATAAATATTGTTCAAAGTAGGTGTAGAGGTTGATGGTGTATGTACAGATTTAGATGGCAAGGTGCGTACACAGTGTAAATTTGATTGAATAATATTTGTTTTAATAGGTTTTTTTTTATATTTTTTGGGATATTTGTTAAAAATTGGGTAAAAATTATTGTATAGGTAGAATTGAGTGGTTAATTTGATACAATTTAAATGTTTCATCATTTTTTTAACATTATTCAAAAATATAATTTAAACAATAAAAAATTGTAATTTCTTATTAATTTATTTTACTGAATTCTTGATAAAAAAAAATGATAAAACAATTAAAAAAAACTAATTTATTATGTTAAAAAACATTTTCTTCTTCAAATCAAAGACATCTCGATGGCTGGTACTCAATCTGGCTTGTACTGGATGATGGTGGTGACTCAATGCCAAGTGTAGATCACTGGATGTCCAAGGAAAAAAACATGGAGATGATAAGACCCTAATAACACACCCATAGGCTGAGACCGGATTTAAATTTGATTGACCTCTCAATTTGATTGACCTCATTATAATAGGCCCAATGCTAGACCATTGGTAATGATGAATAAGTATTACTTTGACAAGTTATAATGGAAAGAAGGGGTTCAACTAAAAGATTGTAGTGTGATATGGTTATATCAATGTTTAGTAATAAGGTTCAAGGTCTTATTTGATTTAAGTTAATATGTATATAAATTGTATTTTTTAAATTAATAATCATATAAATTTATTAATATGGGAGTTTTTATTATAATTATTTTTATTATTTTCAATCTTAATTATAAATTTATTAATATCTGGAAATTTTTATTATAATTATCTTTATTATTTACAATTTTAATTATATTTATTTTTTCTATTTGTATGACTTTCTATATAAAGTATCAAAATAAATAAATAAAATATATTTATTTTTTATTGAAATAAATTCAATTTAATTAAAGGTTTTTTTTTCATGATTTTTTTATATCAGTATAATAATCAACAACAACATAATAACAACATAAAATGCACAAAATAAGTACATCTACTTATAGATTAGTTGATTTAGTCAATTTTCTAGTTGTCTTTGCTTTGCCCAAACTTCTCAAACTAAATATTAACCTCCCAACCAACTAAAAACACTCTCTCAAGCTCCCTAGCTCCAAGAATCCTTGCAGTTTCCTCTCTCCAGAGCCCAAAATTCATCTCCTCCTACTTTCAGAATTTCTTCCTCCTTCTTCCCCCCATTTCACCTCCCCAAAACTAGAAAAAACAAAGACCCTCTCCAATACCTCTCCCCTCTTCTTTATCCTCCTCCCTCTAATCCTTCTTTCTCATTCAATTCCCCAACTCCCTTATCCCTCATTAATTCCTCAACAACCTTATCCCTCTCATTAATTACTTCACCTACCAATTTAATAATATTATAATAAAAAACTCAATAAATTTATTGTAATAATTAATTAAATTAAATTAAACAACCATAATAATCAAATAATTAATTAAAACTGTTACACTATTCATCAACCACATTTATTTTTACTATTTATCATATTCATTATTAAACTAAACACTATAACATTACACACCTTACATATTAAAAATTTACATTATTATTAAAAACTTAATTTATAACATAAATAAAATATACACAATCTCACAACTCTATGGCTGGCCACACAATGATAATATAAAGCATCTTTAACTTCGTGACTATAATGCCTTTCCCACATGCTCTCTTTTTATTTAACCTTGATACTTCAACCTGCCCTAAAGAGTTTTGCATTAGATAACTAGCATCCAAAATTTACTCTTCCACATGCTCTCCTTTTATTTAACCTTGATACTTCAACTTGCCCTAAAGAGTTTTGCATTAGATAACTAGCATCCAAAATTTACTATTGTCAATTATTTATTTAAAAAATAAAATTAAAGTTATGAATCCATTTACAAAATGAACAAAATCATGGTATTACTATTTACAATAAAATAAACCAAATTATATAATCATGGTATTACTATTTACAATAAAATATTACCAATAAAAGTAATTTAACAAAATTTTATTATTTTTTGTTTTTTTAGGAAGGATTTCTTGGAATAGTAGTTGATTTGTTATTTAATTTTAAATTAAAAACAATTTTTTAATATATATGGTTAGAAGCTATTTACATCATACTCATTATAAGCTTTATTTATGTTATTATAAAAATTGAATCTGGATAAGAAACAATCATTCCTCTCAACCATCCAAACTACATCCAATTAATTTGCATTCAACTTATCCCACAACAAACACCAAAATAAAATCAAAATTATTACCAAAGATAATAACTTTTCGGTACGCTTTACCTTCGCTCAGCTCAGCACAGCACAGCAGAGAAGAGCAATGGCATATAGTTGAACTTGTCACGACTGCTTTCTTATCAAAATAAGAAGTCATATCTCTACGTACGATTTTATAACTGAAACTGAAGCTGCCCATACAAGTTTTTCCATATTATTGTTCAGTGAAGGTTGTCCCACCAGCTTTTGTATTTTCGTAGTATTGCGCTGATAATTCATACCCTGTTGAACAAAAAAAGAAGGTATTATGTGATAGAGTTATGAAGGTAAAGAAGCTGAGAGAGTATCGCCCCATCAAGCTTTCCTTCCGCACAACAGCGGGTATTCTTTTGATGTATTTCTTTATAAAGAAAACAGAATTAATGGATGTTGAAGCAATAATCTTATATAAGCCGGAAGCATGCCAATACCTCCATAAAAACCACTCTTATACACGGCAAATATCAATACTTTCTCTGCGGGCTGCACGGATTTAATGAAGTAATGAATATGAATAGTTATCTATATGACAGATTGTTCTCCACCTTTATCAAACTGTATACCTAGAGAGTGACCTGTTTGGCATCCAAAGTCGACCTAACATCAATCCAACGCGAAACATAGCCACTGTTTCTTATTGGAAATCTTCTCTTTGGCTGTCAAGGAGTAAGGAATAGTCCGGGGATTTCGTGCGGTCATTACTACAAAGATTTAAATTGGACAAAAATCTATTAAAATCATAATTGCACGATAGTGTTTGAAATAGAATGTTTAAATGTCCTTATCAAACTTGATAAATGAATGAAAATGTTGTTATTGTTATTTGTTTTTTTTTATTCTGAATTTATTTTAGGGTTAGGGTTTTGGTTAAAGGTTCTATTTTTTTTTTTTGTAGTTTTGGTTAGAAATCTAGTGATGTAAATTTGGACTAAATTGTTATTTTCTATTGTTTAAATTGTGGTTATTAGATTATACAAATTTAACCACTCAAATCTACAGATCCAATCATTCCTTACTAAATTTTAAACAAAATCAAACCAAAAAAATAAATGAAAAAAAACAAAACAAAAAATATAATGTTTAACTGCATTTATTTTAGTGTTACCAACCAATTTATCCATAAATGTGCAATTGGTTAAACGTTCTACTTTTTGGGTTTTCTAGCAACAATCAGGCAATGTAAATTTGGACAAAATTTCTATTTTCTGTTGTTTAAATTGCCTTTTTGAATACATAAATTGATTCAGCTTGCTGAAAAACCTGGGGCACTCACAAACTTAGCCACTCAAATCTGCAGATCCAACCATTCATCACAAAATCAAAGGGAAAAAGTGACAAAAAAAACCCCAAAAATATAAAGTTTAAACTACTATATTTATTAATGTTATCTCTCTTTACCACCAAGACATCTTATGTAAAGTGAAATATATACTTTGGGAATGCATTTATATGCTTTCACTTTTAAAGATCCCAAAACCCAATCCCAACCACAAGAATGCTTTCAATATGCAGTCTGCTGCAGAGTCTATAAGACTGCAGCAGGTGGTATATACACCACCACAAAACCATCAAGATACAAGAATTGTAGTTAAGGACACTGTCTCACGTTGGCCACGTTTTCAGCAGCACGCGTCTTCGAATTCCGTAAATAAAAAACAAAGCACTTGCCACAGCCATTTCTACATTTCTCGAGATCTTCCATGGGGAATAGTGGGGATTTTAGAATTTCTGGCATCCTTGAGGTTTTGAAATTTGAAGAATGCTTGGCCATAGATGAAGGCTAGTCAGCATTGCTAACACAGGAGAAATACTCATTACATTCTTTCACAGATGCGAGCAGGGTGTAGAATCATTCTACAGTGTTAGCTACGATATTTTGAGCTTCTAGAATTCAAATGACTAAACATAATCAGTTACATTATCTATTTCTATTTGCGGGGAAAGTCTGCCTTCAATTCCTCGCTCCAAAATGTTGGCAGCAAAACCTAAGGGAATGCTGGATAGTATCGTGGGTTTTCTTCGACGATGCTGCATCATACAAGTAACAGATGAAGCACGGCAACAGATTTCTTCTCTTTCCGTAAAGAGTGTGGTGGAAGTAGTTAAAATGGTCCAAAAATAAGGAGAACCATTTCGATCTTTGAGGTTTTTGTTATAAAGTATAGCCAATATAGGAATGCGCTTTGATTCAAACTTATAAAGTAGTCGTTTGTAGACTCCAGCACAGCCCAACCCACCATTTTTCTTTACAAACATCATGACTATATGTAGCAACTAAGCTCAAGTATCTGAAACGCAGAGTATTGCTTGTAAATTTTGTGTATGGAAATGGCCTGTGCTGCAGAAGTATCAATGATTACTTATTTGTAGTGCGGAACCGGGAATCCAATCAACGATTGTTGGCTCTGCGACCAAAGCTGGAAAATGAACAGGCAGAAGCGTTGACGTCCACGAGGCGTTGACAGTTTCCATGGGAGCACTTTTTTTGGGGCCATTTCAAACACTTCCTCCGGATTCTCTATCGAAAAATAAAATAAGTTTTATGTTGCCGTGTCTGCTCTGTGGCGTCCTCGAAGGAAATCCATGATAGTGTCCAAAATTCCCTGAGGTTTTGCTGCTGAACATTTTGGAGCCAGGAATAGATAATGTAACTGACTCTTGTGAGTCATTTTCATTCCAGAGACTCAAGATGTCGTAGCTAACACTGTAGAATGATTCTACAACCTGCTCGCATCTGTGAAAGAATGTAAGATGTATTTCTCCTGTATATTCAAAGCACTGCTGGCTAGCCTTCAGCTATGGTTGCAGGAATGACACTGCTGGAATGATACTATTTTTCCCACAGGGAAGACTCTCATGAAATAGGCTTTCACAGCATTACGCAAATGGGCGTTGTATGATAGGCTTTCAGAGCATTCATTCTTCTTTTAATTAAATTTGATGGACTTTCAGAGCAATACATCTTTTAATTAATTATTGATTTTGATGCACTTTTAGAGCAATAAATCTTCTTTTAATTCATTTTGATTAAGGACTGTGATTTAAATAATTTTGATTGAGTGTTTCGTATATAGTGTGCAAGAATATGCTACACTCATTATGGCCAATCTACCGATCAATATGAAAATTGAATTTAGGAATACACTTAATTAACGTTTTGAATTAAGGGCTCTGTAAACGGAGCTGCTTTGACCTAATTTGGAACTTCGTTTTTTTTTTTTTTTTTTATTAAATAAGACATATTTTTTCACAATGTTCGTTATTATTTTTTCTCTTTTTCACAATGTTATATTCTATTTTTTTTTTAAGATTGAATCTATTTATACATTTAAAAATATAATTTAGACAACAAAAAATAAGGGTTTTAGTGCTCACCCGATCACTTCCTTGCAAAGGAAGTGGGGGGAGTTTCAATGGACAACAGAATGTGAAAAGATCAAATTCTGAGAATTGCATATACTAATGAGGAATTCATGGTTTGCATAGATGCATGCAAAGAAGAACTTGGTGGACTCCTCACTCAGAATGGTTTTGTGGTATGTTTTGAATCCAAAAAATTGAAAGAGCATGAAAAGCTCTATGCCATTCATGATTTGGAGTTGGCAGTCATAGTGCATGCCTTAAAGAAATGGAGGCACTATCTCATGGAAAAAAGATTTGAGCTAAGGATATGCCATAATGGTTTGAGATATTTATTTGATCAACCAATTTTAACTTCCAGGTAGAGCAGATGGTTGGAAATAAGGGGAGGGGATTGTAATACCCCAAGGTCGAGCCCTTGTTGAATTGTAAACATATTTTGTATCCTAGTGAGACAAGTGATTATAAGCTAGGAGGCTTATGTGATGATTAGGCCAGAGAGCCTACATGCTAAAGGCTAGTGAGTCTATTTTTGTATATGTAAATACTCATATCATTAATATAAATACATCACTGCCTGTAGACCGACCATGAAGAAAGAGTTATGGGGGACTAATCTCCACTAGGTAGGGGAAGGGAAGGGGCTAGGAGACTAGGGAAGAAGGGCTAAGCTTGAGGGCTTAAACCCAAGAGAATAATATACGTTTATTATTCTAAAGGCCGTGATGAGTATATTAATTTATCCTAAGTTTTCCTTGGAAAGAGGATAAATCCCAAGTGGAGGGACGTGTGCTCCAAGAGAGCCATGTGTCAATCATGGCACATGCAATTATAGTTGGGGGAAAATAGTCTTTTATGCATCTTTTGGTTCCTCACGAATTGATAATTCACTCACGCATTCAACCATCCCCTCCATGGTTGACCTTTGCAACATTTTCCCCATCATCGAACCTCCTCCATCGTCGACCTTTGTAACTTGCATGCACATGTACTTTTTTGAGCCCATACCCTGCCTTAAGGTTGGATGTTGTTACCATCATCTGGGCCATACCCGAGCTTTGTTTCTAACATCACCCTTACCCATTTGACTTAGGATCTAGACAGAAGAAGCAAGTTGTTAGGCTTGTGGGTTTGAAGAGGCGGGTTGTTAGGCCCGTGGATTGAAGAAGCAGGTTGGCAGGCCTGTGAGCAACTCTCTAGGTGTGAGAGATTATTGGGAAAGTGATTTATCCTGAAGGGAGACCAATAGTAGCTACAGAGCTCTAAGAATTCTTGTTTGTCCTATTGCTCAAGCCCTAGAAGGGAAGTGGAGAAACTAATGGACTATTGAACAGTGAAGGTGTATACTTCCTGGGGTGGGATAGACATGTGGAGAATGAGAGGTTGTGATCTGTGTGCGTAAGTTGGCTCCTAGGAGGGAATCCTTCGTGTTGTACTGTGCGACTTCCTGCAATCTCAACCTAGCTTAGGAATCCCTTTGCCCAGGTGGAGTTTAGTCATAGCTTGGGGGTGACCCACTACTAAGAGTGATGGGAACTGTGGTCTAAGGGTGAGAGGTTCGTGGAAGGTCTGCACGCAGTCGGTGGACATCAATTAAAAGATAAGTATCAATTGTGTTAATGTCACATGATGTGTTTATGTACATGTCTGTTATTTATAATAATTGCATATGTTTGTTGTATGGATGTTTTATTGTTAATTCTGCATGAATCTGTGTTGTACAAAAATGTTTTATGTTTGTTTAAATTTGAATTATATATATACTGTAGAAATGAGAAATATTTTCAAGTGACATGCCCCAGCAGGTGGTTGGGGGCGTTACAAATTGGTATCAGATCTCGAACGGAGTAGAGTTGTAGTCGCGTGCCTCGGCTTGGGTGGCTAGGGATGTTACAAATTGGTATCAAAACTCGAACATAGAAGAGTTGTAGTCGCATGCACTAGCTTGGGTGGCTGAGGATGTTACAGGTTCAAATATCGAGCTTTTATGGGCCAAGATCGTTGCGAATTCATGAAATTATTCATTGCAGATTTTGTTTGTGACGAGTTTGGGGAAAAAACGAAGATTTTAGAGAGAAATCCCCAATTTCGTGAGTGAAATCTGAGTTTTAATGGCTTTGGACCGTTTAAGAGGGTTAATGGAGTATAGTGGTGAAGTTGCAAATCAAAATTCAACCTGGAATGGTGAAAATTCAATCTTTAATGACTACCTGTAGAGTTGGAGGCAGTTTGGTGAATCAACGATCGAGATCACATTTGATCTCAAGATCAACAACCAAGACTCGCCTTGATAAATTAAAAAAAGAATCATAAGGATTTGTCCATTTGAAAGATTGATGAGATCAACAAACGGGATTAAATCCAAGGTTGTGAAAGGGATCAGATCGACAATCCAAATCAATCAGAGAAAATATGAATTTTTTTTCTAAGTGTTAAAGTTTACCAAGAGAAATTTTCAATGGGCGATGGACGGATCGACCAAAATGATGAAAAGTTTGGGTCGGACATGAGACATCTTTGGCCACCGATGGCCAATGGTCAGGGGTCGGCCAAATCCAACGAAATATTTTCAATCACCAATGAACATCGTCGATGGTCGATGGGTCAATGGTTAGCGGTCGGTCTATTTTGGTGAATGCTCGAATAAAGAAAGAGAAGTCATCAATGGCTGATGTGTCACTAGTTTGATGTTGGTCGAAGTTGGCGAGGTGTTCGTGTTGTCCAAGAGAATCGGTCGATGGTCGACGGGGAAAAGAGGATGATAATGTCATCATTCACGTTTTGTGTCATGTCATCCACATGTCATGCCTCGTCACCCAAGTTGACACCTTAGGATAACGTGTCATGCCACATCATCATCCATGTTTCATGCCACATCAACAGTTTCCACTTCAGCATCCACATGTCATGCCACATCAACAATTTCCACGTCATCCAACAGAAATGGCTGATGGTCGATGGTCAAATCGGTCAATTCGACAAAGTCTATTCGAAAACCATTGGGAATCGTTGATCATCGATGGGTCGATGGTCAGGCATAGACCGAAGTTGTTGGGAGTTCCATTTACCAACAAAGGTTGTTGACGACTGATGACTAGGTCGATTGGTTTGAATTTGAGTGCAAGTCAGTCGTCAGGGAGTTGGGTCGATGGCTGACGCTCGAATCGACAGTTTGGGGAAGTATTGTGCAGGTCAAAGGAGAAAATTGCTCATAAGTGGATGATAGACAGTAGACAATAGATCAATGGTCCATATTGCTTCTATCCTGAGATCGATAGCGTAGATTGCACATATGCAAAATTGTTCCATTGTTTTAAAAAAAACCCAAGTCTGGAGCCATTTTCTTATTTTGGCCATAAATAGAGAAAATTACAATGCATTGGGATTAAAATTATGGGTTTTTTTCGAAAAGAGGAGTTCTACAAAAATTTCAAAGAGAGAACTTGTCCAATTGTGCTTGAATTTGGCAAAAATTGCAAAATAACGGTTTTTAAAGATCTGGGTCCAGATCATTCCATATTAAGTTGAAACTCTTGGGGAGATTCCAAAAAATAGACAAAAAATAACCCAAGAAGGAAATGCATAAATCCTATGGGTATTGAAACGGTGACACTGAAATAGGCCAAAATCCACTATTATGGGCCACTTTTTGGGGATTTTTGAGATTTTCAGAGAAGGAAAAGTAACCCTAGATCACAAAATTGAAAAGTTTTATTTAGTTCACTTTTTATATACTCATCAAGACAAATAATGTTGTTTTAGTGAAATTTTTCCATAAGTGCACATATTGGGAGATAGTTAGTTCTACTAAAAATTCCAAGTTTGGAAAAATGAGAGAAAAATGACAAAGTTGCAGATTCTAGATTGCTGTAGTTTTTGACTAGAACATCATATTGAAATTTTGAGAGATTTTATGAATTCCATGTTATTATTATTATCTATGTCTCATACAAAATTTTCCCCAGTTCCCGACATATTTTCTTCTACAATTGACAGAAGTTGACATTTCAATAAAATTGCACCAGTAGAGAATGCACATAAATGGGTGAAAATGGTTTTTTCAAGAAGCCATAACTTTCAGCTCGGGGATCAGATTGGGGAATGAGTACAACCATTGGAAATATATTTCATAGAGGAATTCATCTAGGGAATCATAGTGTGAATTGATGCAATGTGTCCTTCATAAATTGATGAGGAAACAACATGTATTCTAATTAATGAAATATTTTACAATACACATGTTCTAACAATAATTATTGCATGCACATTTCTTGTAGAATTAGAGGTACATAAGGAAAATTTAGTTCTTATATGAGGACTGGATTTATGGGAGATGCTCAAGAATATTACATCATTGAGGAATATATCAGAGGCCTCCATGTTAACATGGGGAATGTTGAGACAGAGTCAAATGGAAGAAGTGATAGGAAAGAGTCTGTCACTATGAGAAGACTGGATAGGGAAGTGTAGAGCTAAAGAGATGATAATGAAAGGATTATGAAGGCTCAGGAAGAAATACTTCATATCTTAAACATGTTGCATAAGAAAGTTAACAAAAATTATGGCACCAAGAAAGTAGCTAATGTTAGACAAGTATCAACATCTAGATCCCATAACAAAATCGATGATCATGGAAATGATAGGAAATAAATAAGCATGATCGAGCACCATCATTCTCCAAGAAAATCCACTAGAATAACTCGTCCAAACTCAGGGCTAGGTAGTAGCCCAAGTGTGTCTCATGTTCAGAGGCAAAGAAGAAGACATGAGACAGACATCTTGCAAGGTAAACTCAGGAAAATCAAGCCACCTCCTTTCAATGGTGAACACCGGAAGGGTGAAGAGGATGAGGCATGGCTGTTGAAAATGAAGAAATATTTCCAGCTACATGATTACCCCTCCTGGGTAGAAGCTAGAATTGCCACCTACCACTTGCAAGGAAAGGTGGCCATGTGGTGGGACCAACTTAAGCAAGCCAAGAACCTTGATGAGAAAAGGATCTTATGGAGGCAGTTCAAAGGATATTTCTAAGAGAAATATTTGTCCAATCATTACTATGAGAGAAAGATGAAAGATTTCTTTGAATTCAAGTTGGGAACCATGACGATGGAGGAATACGAAAAGTTGTTATTTGAATTATTGAAGTATGTTGACTTCATCAAGGATGAGAAGGTCAAAATCCAAAGGTTTCTAAGTGGGTTACCCTCCTTCTATAGTGACAAGATTCAATATGATAATCCAAATGCTTTGGAGGAAACCATAAGTATACCAAGACACCCTTAAGAGAAAAGCAAAGGAAGGACAATCTTTCAAAAGGATTGGAATGACAAGAAGAAAGGAAAAAAGGATCAAAGAATGAAAGGTTTTAAGCCACCATTTTTTATAAATAACTCCCAAGAAAATAAACAAGGTTGGGCGGCCAAAAAAGAGAAAATAATGCATATTCATTTGGGAAAAGGCCAAGGTGGCAACTTGTTCAATGTTGGGGATGTGAGGGAAATCACTTGTATAGGGTCTTCCCTCAGACAGGAGAAAGAATAAGGATTGTCCATAATATTTAGGAGGCTAAAAAAGTGAGAGACATGGGAGGAAGCATGCTAATGATTTATGTAGCCTTGGACAACAAGCAGACAAAGTATCAATCCCCCATGATTGAAGTGGAAGGTAATATTGACAACCAAACCATAGAAATTTTGATTGATTATGGAGTTATCCATAGTTACATAAATGCTAGCAATGTTGAAATATTCACTTGCAAAGAAGTAAGCATAAGAAATATTCATTAGTTCAATTAGCAACGGGGGTTAAGAGGAAAATTAATGAGTTGGTTAAATATTGTCCAATATGCATGAATGGACTTAGCACAAAGGTAGATGTAAACATCATACAGTTTGGTTCATATGTCTGCCTAATTGACATGGATTGGTTGGAAAAACAATACCATCACATGTCTTGATGAAGAAGGGAAGCAAGGAAATATTCAAGCCATTCCAAGAGCTATAACTATTAGAGAGATTTCAACTATGTAGTTGAAAAAGAGTTTCAGGAAGGGATGTCAGATTTTTGCAACTCATATGGAAGAGATAGCCAAAGATAAAATGGCAAGCATGGAAGACCATATGATTTTGAGGGATTTTGAAGATGTTTTTGGAGAAATTCCAGGATTTCCACCAAACACAGACATTGATTTCTCTATTGATTTGGTGCCAAGAGCTTCCCCAATGTCTAAGACACCTTATAGAATGGGTACACTAGAATTGAAGGAGTTGCATATGTAGCTTGAAGAAATTTTGAAGAAGGGGTATATATGCCCAAGTGTGTCGCCTTGGGGAGCCCCAGTTCTCTTTGTGAAGAAGAAGGATTAAACCTTAAGGTTATGTATTGATTTCATGCATCTGAATAAGGTTACCATAAAGAATAAGTATCAATTTCCAAGAATTGATGATTTTTTTTGTCAACTAAAAGATGCAAGCATATTTTCGAAGATTGAATTGAGATCGGGATATCATCAAGTAAGGATAAAGAAACAATACATCAACTAGACAACATTCAGAACAAGATATGGGAATTATGAATTCATGGTAGTGCCAATTGGGATATCAAATGCCCCAATAGTTTTTATGTGTCTGATGAATGGAGTGTTCAAGGAGTACGTGCACAAGTTTGTAATTATGTTCCTAGATGATATTTTCATCTACTCTAAATCAGAAGAGGAACATGAACAACAATTAAGAATGGTGTTGCAAGTTATAAGAGAGCATATATTTTATGCTAAGCTAAGTGCATCTTTTATCAAAACAAGATTCACTACTTGGGACATATAATTTCAGTAGCAGGGATAGAAGTTGATCCTGAGAAGATAGAGGCCATTAGAAGATGGCCAATGCCAAAGAATGTGACAGAGGTCAGATCATTCATGGGCCTTGCTGATTATTACGAAAGATTCATAAAAGGGTTCTCAAAGATTGCAAGTACAATTACTTCCTTGCAAAAGAAGGAAGTGAAATTTTAATGGACTTGCAAGTGTGAAGAGAGTTTTCAGTTGTTGAAGGGAATATTGACAAGTGCACCAATCTTGAAGATTTTAGATCCAAACGAATATCTTGTTGTGTGCACTGATGCATGCAAGGAAGGACTCGGTGGAGTTCTTTGTCAAAGGGACCATGTGGTATGCTATGAGTCCAAAACATTAAAAGAGCATGAGAGGAATTATGCTACACGTGACTTGAATTTAGCATTGATTATACATGCATTGAAAATGTGGAGGCATTACATTATGGGTAAGAAATCTGAGCTAAGGATGGACCGTTGTGGTGTGAAGCATTTGTTTGAACAACCAACACTAAATGCTAGGCAAACTACATGGCTAAAATTTCTGAGTGAATATGACTTCAAAATTAATCATATAAAGGGAAAGGAAAATCAAGTGGTTGATGCACTTAGCAGAAAAGTTCATGAAGTGCATATTGCAACCATCAATATGTAAAGGACATATATGAAGGACAAAATTATTGCAACAACAAATTCAGATTAACACTAGATGTGAAAATAAAAGAAGCAATACAACAAGGTAACTATCAATAGAATTTTAATTACTATGGAATAAAAGATGATGAAATTCTCATGTACAAGGAAAAAGTATATGTGTCCAATTCCAATGAGCTAAAAAATGTAGTGTTGATGGAGATGCATAATGTGTCATATGTTGAGCACTCAGGATACCAAAAAACAATTGCAACTATAAGAAGCCAACACTTTTGGCTGGGAATGAAGAAGAAAGTGGCTAAATACATAACTAGATGTCTAGAATGCCAAAAAGTGAATATTGAACATAGGCATCCAACATGTTTGCTACAATCATTTCCCATTCCAAAACGGAAGTGGGAAGTTTTCACAGTTGATTTTATTAATAAGTTTCTCAGAGCAATGAAGCAACCTGATTCTATCATGGTGGTGAAGGATAAATTGAATAAATCAACACATTTTATTCCAAAAAGGACTGCACCCAAGGCAACAAATATTGCAGATATTTACATGAAAGAAGTTGCTAGGCTACATGGGGTACCTAAAGAAATAGTTTCAGATAGAGATCCAAAGTTCACATCTAATTTTTGGAAAAGTTTTTTCAAGGGCTTTGGAACAAATTCAAATCTTAGTACATCATATCATCCAGAGTCAGATGGGAAAACAAAAAGGACTAACAGAATAACTGAGGACATGCTTAGAATGTATGTGATGGATCAACCATCAAAGTGGGAAGATTATATTCATTTAGTTGAATTTGCCTAGAATAATGGGTATCACGCCTCATTGAAGATGATTTTGTTTAAAACATTGTATGCAATAAAATGTAACACTCCAATGAGTTGGGATAATCTAGCAGACAGAGCAGTTGTTGGGTGAGAATTGTTAAAAGAAATGGAAGATTAGATGGAAAAGATAAAGTAGAATTTAAAGGCTTCCTAGGATAGGAAAAAAATTTATGCAGACAAGAACAGAGTTTTCAGAGACTTTAAAGTGGGAGAACATGTTTTTTTGAAAGTGAAGGAAAATAAAAGTTCGTTAAGATTAGAAAGTTGCATGAAGTTGGTAGAAAGATATTGTGGGCCTTTTGAAATATTAGAAAAGATAGGGCCAGTTGCATACGTGCATAATGTATTTCATGTGTCATTGTTAAAGAAATGTGTGTATGATCCTAACCACATAACTTATTGGAATGTGATCTAGGTGGAGTACGAAGGAGATTTCCAAGTGGCAATAGTACGCATCTTGGATCGAAAATTCAAAGTGGTCAAGAACAAATCCATAGGGCTGGTAAAGGTTCAATGGACCTACTACGGTCCTGAAGATGCTACATGGGAGCATGAAGAAAACATGCGGGAACAATACCCACCATTTTTTGATAGTTTTGAAGAAAACATAATGCAAGACTCTATTTTGAGCAGCTAAAATTCTGGAACCACATCTCAGAGTCCTAGCTAACTGTGTTGGGGACTTTGATAAAAGAATGGATCATTCTTTGGGTTAGCCTTGATAAACGAATGGTACATCCCTTGGGTTATCCTTGAAAAATGATGGTACATTCCTTGGTCCGACGAGTTGAAAGGAACATGATATTTTGGTTGGAGTTGTTGTTGGAGTTGTTAAATTGCAGAATTTTATTTCTAAGTATTGTGATGTGTGTGTGTATATATATAGTACACCACGGACGACACGCAACTGTAGGGGAGGGGGAATGTAGCATCCCCACTATAATCCTTGGCTTAATTAATGCTTATGTAGATATAATGTGTGGCTACTTGGAAAATCAGTGTAATATGTGAATTGTATTTCAATGCTTTAAATATAAAATGCAATGCCAATTGTTAAGGGGACATGGACAGGATATGGGGGATGGATTAATCCACAAGAGAGAGGAGTGTCTAGGATAATGGCCAAGAGGGGTCCAAGGGGGAACTACCCATGTATATTAATTCAACCCATTTTCTTAAATTTGCTATTTGTAGATACAAATGAACCTTCCCATTTATGATTGAGTGTTTCCAAAGCCAATCATTGAATACATGTAAGAGAGTGGGTGCGAGTGGTCACATCCCAAAGTTATTGGGCACATGGGGGTTGAGTACAATCAACTTGGGGAAGAGTGAGAGTCAAGAAATGCAAGCCAAATAGAGGAAATTTGTATGGGTTTGGACAACAATTTTTTGGACAGTCAATGTGGTGCATGGGAAGCAAGTAGAGAGGCATAAATATAGCTTGGAGCTGACGCAACTATGGACGGAGAATTATAGAACATGTTGGAGCATAATTAGAGAGAATTGGAGCTGGAAAACAAAAGAGTCATGTTGTCAGGCCTGAAGAGTGAACTCCTTTGTGAGTTGCACTAAAACAACAAGTGTTTTTTGTTGGTTTGTTGATAGTTTTTCTAGCAGTAGTTTCACTTGAGTTCCCAGCTGAGAGATTCCTAGTTGCGTGTTCCAGAGAGGCCCTGATAAATGAATGGGATGCCTGAAGGACTAAGATCAGTGAAGGGGTACATTCATTGGTTTGGACAAGTCAAGAGGAAGAAAGATGGTGGAAAATCGAGATAGTTGTAGGAGAATATTAGTTGGGTTGAGAGTTTTATGAGTTGTGAGTGGATTGTGAGAGACCGCCCTCTTTTGTGGATTGCTAGCCTTAGCTCGGGGGTGACTGGTTGTTGATATTTGGAACAATTATTCTATGGTTGGGTGGAACGTTTGTCCCAAGCAGTTGGTTAGACAACTCTTATTTAAAGATAAGTGTTTTATCTAGTTGTTGTGTTATTTACATGTGTTATTGTTGTGCATAAACTCTGTTTATTTGAGAATGATTTATATGTTGTTGTGTGAATGATTAAGTTGTATTCATGTTAATTTGGTATGATTTAAATGCATATATTTTATGGTTATGGGAAATAACTAAATCTGTTTTAGTTTCGTAGTAACTGTAAGCTACAAGAAATCGACCAACAATAAAATAATTAATTTAGTTAGCAAAAATTTGGTTTTTATGTTTATTCTGCACCATGATGTCCGCTCAGATGGAGCAGGGAATGTTACAAAAATAAAAATAATATACATTATTATTGAAAACTATAACATAAAGTGGGGGGGGGTCATCTATGGCTCCAACAAAATAGATAAGCTAACCTTTACATGGTCATTAGAGACTCTGAATTGGTCATCAATGGATTCTGAAACTGAAGAACCCGTAAACAACTCAGTTTACAAAGAACCTATCATCGGATCTCCAAAGACGGAGAAAAATTATGCAAAATAGAATATCTCCACAGTCTTCACCATCAGAACAATAGAGATGATTCCCTAGCCAAGGATGCAAGGAACCTAGTGCAAGGGGCCTTCATCATCATTCAGACACTTGTCATTTCTTTTCCGCCCACGTTTGATCGAACCCTCCATCTAGGACACTCCTCATATGGTGCATGCTTAAGCTTTTAAGTGGTACCTACTAACACTCATGATGAATTGTGGGAGATATCCCTCTTTCAGTTATCCTCCATTAGACCTGTACTTCCTGATCATCTCTTTCATGATAGAGCCCATGGATATATCCACGATGTATTATTATTATATGATGTGCAGAGGAGTAGGGGATATTTTGGCTCTATCCTTCGCCCATCAATTTGTGCCTACCCCAACTGGACTTTGGTGCCTTCCTGCCTGTTCATTTGCAACAACGAATAATTTGAATGTTTTGGGAGTGCAAGAAACATGTGGAGACACAATCGCTCTGTCAATGCCTCTCTTATGGAATGAGGATAATGCAAGACACTCTATTGGCTCGGCATCATGCACACTAGAACTATAGAGGGACAAATCTACTCAACTCGAGATCAAACTTTAGGAGAAGGATCAGAAGATAGATCGTGAAATAGCACTAATAGTGAAGGTAATAAATAGGAAGGCTCGCCAAATCTACTCACTCTAACAAGCAAACATTGAATTCAAACATGGTTCATTTCAACAAACTCCAATCTCCTCCAAAGGCTCCTTGGCATCGCAAGAAGTTGATAAAGAGCTCCAGCCTAGGCAAGAATGAATGCAATGCAAAACGCCCATTAAAAGTTGACACCACTCTCAAATTTAATTAGGACAAATTCTATACTATGTAAAGTTGTTTATCTCTTAAACCCATTTCTTGAAATTTACACTTGGAAGAAGGATAACAATTTTATTAAAAAAAATAGAACCACCTAATTAACAATGATAAAACAACTCTTTCTATCATTTTTAAAACTCATGGACTATGTTGATGTTCAACTCTCACAACCCAAATTTTTAATGCAATCCCAACAATTTTT
>JASDQU010437864.1:21350-50114 GCA_032191745.1 Picea mariana | reverse complement strand
AAATTCAATTTTAGTGGACCACCTTTTGACCCTCTTTTCTCTACTGGTGTCGAGGCAGCACTGTCTAGTCAAATTATTGAATGTCCCATCGAATAAGTAGTCAATCTTGTTGCCACATCAGTACAATTCCAATGTAACACTAGAGTCATATTCCCTAGTCATATACAAGATACTTTGACATCTACTCCTACCACACCACCTCTTCAACCTACAAGTCCTTATGTTCCATAGAACCCTATTAGGACACCTGTGCATCTTATAATGCATAACCCTACCATACATGCACACTCAACTATTGGAAAAATCATGACTAGGGGGCAACCATCGTTTAGCAGATCTGTCCCTCCTGGGGGACAACTTTGCTTACACATACCCCTTGGGGGAAAACCCCATTTTATTGGTCAAAACCCAATTGTAACCCAATCTATGGTAGGGGGACAACCTTATTTTTCTAGAAACCCTCCACAATCCTGGGGACCACGCTAAGGAGGAAGGTTTCATCAACCTTATCAGGGAGGGACAACATAACTTAACCCACAAGGAGGAATATTGAATCCTAATCCTTTTGGATTACATTCAGGACAATATTTCTTGGGGTTCTCGAATCCCACTTGGGGTCCTCAAGGACAACAATCTTATCCTCCCCAAGGGTCAGCTTGTTACCCTCCGCAAGGATAAAATGTTTACCCCCCTCATAGGAAAAATGTTTATCCACCTCAGCCTAATCAAAAGACCTATCCTCCCATGGGCTATACTATTTATCCTCCCTAGAACCAACCATGTTTCCCTTCTCCTTAAACGAACATTTCTCAACAACAGATGAATCCTACCTATATTGGCCAACAACAATAGTACATGGGAGGGCCTACTAGCTACAACTATCCATCTCAACTAGTTTGTGGCCCTACTGGTGTCCCCTTGCCACACCAGTATCATCCTTAGGTCATCCGAAAACTACCATTCCTAGCCATACTAGATCTACCAAATTTATCACGGTTGACAAATGATCCCATACTACATTTCCCTTTCTAGCTAGTAATTCCTGCTAAGTTACCTTATGACATCCTAAAATTTGACGATAAACTTAGCGAAGACCCAAACAACCACGCTATGATGTTTCATTTATGGTGTTAATCAAACTCACTTATGGATGATTCTATCCGGTTGTGTATTTTCCAATGCACACTTACGAGCTCAGCATCCAAATGGTACATTGAACTCCAACATGGTAATTTTCAAGATTTCGACTCCCTGGCCATCACTTTTCTCATGCATTTTCAATTACCCATTTGTTATGAGACTGACACAGAACTTTTGACTTCCCTTCGTCAAACTAACTCCATACATATCTTTGATCACATTCTTGAGTGGAGACAATGGAGAAGGTTGATTAAAGAGACCATTCCTGACCAATTGTTGGTTGAATGGTTTACTAAATCTATTTTACCCCCAATTTCTCGTGACGTCACCATGGGTGGTGTTGTCACTAAAGAGGAAGCCATTTCTCGTGATCAGTACATGGATTTGGTTTATTCCCAATCCAATACTTTGTATGAATTGATACCAAATTCTCCCTGCATGTCCACCGATCCATAAAAACCATCTTCCACAACTCATGTAGATGGAATTATTGGTACTACCAAAACCCAATATCCATCATAGTCATCTGAATTAGCTAATCGCTCCATTCCTGCACCCACTACTGGCTCAAATTCACTCTCCTTCACCTCCCCCCCGGACTCAAATATATGAGGTGAATGCAGTTCAATTTGCTTCTCCACAAAAATTGGGGGGAAAGAAGAAAAAGAAAAATAAACCAAAAAGGAACAATAATCATAATGAAAATCCAAAAACACAAACTCAACCACCTACTCCTAAGAAGCAACCACAATGAAAACCAAAATTTCCATGTCTCATTTGTGGTGATGATCATTACACATGAGACTATCCTCATCACGACGAAGTTCAAAATTTTTTCAAAGGGAATTCCAATCCCGCTTTGTTGACACAACCTTTTCCTCAACAACAGTCCATGGTTGCGCAAGCCTATGCTCCTCTAGCAGGTGGAAATCCCAATCACCCTCCTAGTGAGGAAGCTTCATCGAGTGCCCATATTTATATGTTTAATGGGATTTATTTAACCACTCTCACTATAACATATGACACTCCGACTAAACCTGATAAAGAGAAGGTCACTAACAGTACTACATCAGATCCACCTTTCACCACTGTTACTCCTCAATCTGGGTCACTTCAGATTGAGAAACCTACTTTCGACTATATTTTACGTCCTACCAAGAGCACTATACGAAAATCAAATTTTAATTCTTGTTCACGTGCCGCCCAAAACTACAATATCATTAAATATTTGTCTCAAGCATCGTGTGCTATGTCTACTCTTGAAGTTCTACAACATTTCCCTAGTCAGGGTAGAACTCTCTTGGATGCCATCAGAGCAATCGATCCTGAGTTGTCTAATAATATCACGTTTAACCTTGATAATTTCAAGTCACGACTCTCTCACCATATTTATTTCTATATCAATGTTGTTGTCCATAACTAGCACATTCATGGCACAATACTAGATGAGGGAGCCTCCACATGTGTCATGTCATTATCCTATTGGAAAGGGTTGAAATCACCTTCTATTAATCAATCCCATAATATGTTACGAGCATTCGATGGACAAGGTTTTTGTCCTCATGGAATCTTGCAATCCTTAGTTGTTCAATTGAGAGGCAATATTATCTCTGTCGATATGTAGGTAGTCGATGCTCCCCTCGATTACAATTGTTGGTGCAAGTTTGATCAGACCAGGGTCCTTCTCAGGTTACCAACAAAAGGTACTTAGTAGTCTAGAGCGTTGGAATTTTCATATCCTCTGAAGAGAAGAAGTCTCCCCAAAAGAGATTTTGAGACAAATAGATAGGGAAGGGTAAGGAAAATACTTAGGAAGATTCACAGAACCTTCAGGATTCATCCTGATCTTGTGCAAGACATCTAACTAGCAAACATATTTGAATCTTATGTGTGCATGAATCAAACCTACTTATGTTGCAGAAAATAATTTAAACATAGAAACATCATGAGGAACTTATAAATCATAAATAAGTACTATAATGCACGAGTAAAACACAACAAGACACGACCTATTTGAAAATTGATATCCTTCTTTGTATTATCTTCAGAATCTTCCGTCAATTACAAGCTTAGAAACATACAATAGTGCTCTATTACAGAATCTTGGCTCTGGACTCATGTCACAGAGATCTACTCTAAAAAAGGTACAAATTACATTACAGACTCATAACTTTACTTGACTCAACTGACAACAACCCTGTAGAGAGGGGAAGATTGCACTGAACATAATCATAATTCGATCAGCGAATAAAAACAACCAAACAACTCAAAAACCAACCCTTTACAATTATGTTCATCCCTATATATAAGCTAGGTTTTTTCTTCTGTCTTGGCTTGCATGCTTTCTTGTTCTATTGCAACCTCTTTTTCTTAGCTAGCGTTGCACTGTCCTTTTCGCAACTGATTTCTATTGTTCTTTATTTCTCTGTTGTCCATCTTCTTCTGAAGTTTGCACAACTCATACTAGGCCAAAACTTTCACAATTCCTTATCCCAAAAATGAAGGGCCCAACAGGCTCCAACCAAAAACCTTGACTCGCCCTCGAGTCAAGTGCTCGGTTCTTTCGTAGCTTCCAGGAGAAATTGTTGTTTCCCCTTGTCCTCATTTTCTTCTTTCTTCTGCTCTTCTATTTGTGCTTTCTCTTCTTTTGCCTCTTCAAATGAAGATCCCAACTCTAGGACCAACTCCAAGGCCTACTCCCTCACTCCTTGAAAGTTTCCAACTTTATCCTGCCACTTCCTGGCAAGGAGGGATGCATCTGCCACAAACTGTTGGGTCGCTTCTATACTACACCCCTTTGGTTTGGATGTGACCAATGAGTTCCACTCAGAATCTTCTTTTGAATCAAATTGATGCATCTACATATATATTGTCTAGATGATAGGTCGGAATTCACACAATTCTTTCTTTTCTACAGATTGTGCCCCAAAGAGGAAATTCAGTTCATTGTCCACCTGTTGGATCTGGTCGAATTTCTGTTGTTGCTCCAACAGATCCATCGTGGCAACAACTTATTCATTCAACACCTAGATTTTTGTGTGGACATCCTCCAAGACATGGTTGTGTCTAGCAATAATACCCATACAATCACTGAATTCCTTGAAAATATTTGTGCATCCCACTGTGTGCTTATGTAGTGCTTCTAAAGCATTGTTTCCTTCCAGTACTATCTTTGACATCTGCTCCTGCAGCTTCTGAGGCAACTGCTCTTCTTCTTGATAATTCCATCACAAATTCCATTCCAGATGCTCAACAAGAGTGGTTAGTTGTGTCCATGCTCCTTGGATCATCTCAATCTGATGCTCCAGATCTCTTGCATCGTTGGTTTCAGGTAGTTCGGGTGCAACCTTCTGAATCTCCTGCTAGGCTTGAGCAAGCCTTTCCTGCACTCTTTGCAGTTGGTGCTCAACCTGAATATTTTTGTGTGATTCTTGTGTCCTGCATGCTTGCACAAGGAGCACTTCATCCATTGCGTATTTGGAAGACTTCTTAGCCTACTGGAGTCTCTTCTCTAGTTGGTTAGTGGATTCTCGAATCAGTCTAAACAAGTGATTCACTGGCCACTGTGTCAGGTCAGTGGATGAAGGGGTTGTGTCTTTGGGTGCTCGAGTCTGAAGTGGAAGTCCATTGGTCATTTAATGCTCTGAGTGGGTCTCTACCTCCTCCTTTGTTGATGGTCCTGGCACAATACTCAATCTTAGCGTTGAGGAAAAAAGTGTTAGAACCTTTGTTCTAGATATGCCGAGTTACAACAACTCTACGCATCGATGAGGGTTTTGGAGAACTAGCTCCATCTGCTCTTGTGCAGATGTCACAATCTGCTCGGATCTTGATTATAGTTCCTTATGAACCTCTGGTATCTCCTGCCCATTTCTTACATCTGCTTCCTGTGTTGTGCTTTCTTGGGCACCCTCAACCTTGGTCATTGAGGGGATGTGATAGGTGTTTTGAGCTTGCGACTCCTCCACGATTTGGGTGTCCTTTTCCTGCACAAAAGGCACAATCTGGTGGTTTTGGATGTCTAGGTTTGGACCAGTCAGCTACAGGCTATGCTCTAGTACTTTGGGGTTTGGACCAAAAAATTTTGGTCTCGTCTCAGGAAACTCCTGGGGTGTTTCTGGGAGTTCTCCCTCTCCTTGCTCTGGTAGATCGAGTTGCATCGGCTCTGGAGCTATGGATTGGGGTGCACTGGTGGTTTCTGGGGGTGAAGACTGGGGTTATGGTGATGATAGACGATGCTTAGTGATGATGGTGGATGGTAAAGTGTCAGGTTCAAGGTCATCCTGAATATGTATGATGGGGGTTTCTCTGACCGCTGAGCGGGTACAGGGGACAAATGATGCAATGGGTTGGGGGTTCAGAAATTTACTCGGTGAGACCTCATTTATGAGATTCTTTTCCACTGGTTCTGTGCTTAACACAACACTCAGGATCTCATTGACATATGCACCTATCAACATGACTTTATCTGGTAGTAGGTGGAAGACCGACAATGTTATTTTCTTATGCTCCAATGGTTGTGTCTCCTCCTCCTCCTCGGAGTCCGACTATGCCGAAGCTTATTTATTCTGTGGCTCTGAGTTTGCACTTGGTCCTATGCCTTCTTCTTTGCCTTTCTTCTTCAACATATTGGCAGGAATGATGTAGTGCATCCCTGACTTTTACAAGTTGCATTTAACTCTTGGCCATGGAATTACCTCTTTTTCAAAGGCCTCCTCGTCTAAGTAGAGCGGCAACATCCTCGAGTGGAAATTGTCCCTATTAACATGCCTTGGCCATACAAACGATGATGCTGATTCATGCTGAAACAAATATTCTTGGTGTTGTAGTTGAGGAGCTCCTGCGGAATGCACAACCTCTGCGTTGCATTTATAAGCCCATTGTACCATTTAGAGAACACTGCGTTGTTGAAAGCTGTATTCTCCGAATCCATCCTAGATTTCCAGGCCTCGAACATATTCGCAAGGCGCCCCTTGTCTTCCAGCATTGGCATTCATCCCATGGGTGGTGTAATATACCAGATATAAAAAGTATGCAAAACAGAAATAAAATGATATAAATGGCATAATAACAACAATATAACCAAAACAATCATCACAATAACACTGAAATGATATAAGAATAACAACATAAATAACACTTTGATTTTGAGAGGAATGTTCATGGGCCTCTTCAAGGGGGAAACCTCCAGTTGATCAGAGCTCTATTACAATAATATCCAAGATAGGGTTCTCATACCCTCGACTCCTATTTATACTAAATATATGTATCAAAAGAAGCATATAGTGGAAGATCCTTCTAGAAGCTGAAGCTTCTATTAGGTCTTCTTACATTCGAATTATTCTATTTTATTGCAAGGCCTTATTAATATTGACCTTTATTACATCTGAATGTATTGTTCTACCTATGTGCGGGTTAGGACTCTAACATGTCCTCCCCCTTAAAAACAACCTTGTCCTCAAGGCTTGAGCTGTGGAAATTACTATAGAATGGTAGATGGTTCCCAAGTGGCATCTGTTGGAGTTGTATATTTCCGCTGGACTAACACTTCCTTGATGGTTCTTTGATGCAGGTGATGCTCACGCTGGTCCAAAACTGCTTGTGGATGTAGCCAAATGGATCCTTCTTCGGCTAACTCGGGAAGGCTGGTTTGAATTTGGCACTTAGTTCTAATCACCTTATTTAAGCATGAAACATGAAAATCATGATGTAGCTTCGAATGACTGGGAAAATATAACTGATAGGCCACTTGTCCCACACACTTGAGAATGATATAAGGACCATAAAATTTGGGTACTAGCTTTTGATAATGCTTGACCTTGAGGGAATTTTTCTTGTAAGGTTGTAGTTGAAGAAACACTTGATCCCTTTCTGCAAATTGATGTTCAGAGTGACCTTGATATGCTTGTTTCTTCAAGAGATTCTGTTCCATGACCAAATTCTCTTTGAGGGTGAAGAGAATAGCCTCTCAAACTGTAAGCGTTTGGTCAACCGCCTGGACCTTCGAGACACCAGGTAAGTATGAGAGAAATGAAGGTGGATTTTGTCCATATATCACCTTAAAAGGAGTCATGCATGTAGCTGCATGGTATGAATTGTTGTACCACCATTCAACTAGGGGTAACCATTGAGCCCACTGATTTTGATTTTCTGAGGCAAAAATCCTCAAATATGTTTCCAAACACTTGTTGACAACTTCCGTTTGACCATCAGTCTGGGGATGATAATTTGTGCTCATATGCAATTGGGTTCCTTGTAGCTTGAACAACTCTTGCCAAAAATTGCTNGGTTGTTGAAGAGTGCAAAAATGAGAATACTTGGAAAGGCAATCAAAATCCACCATGATGACTGATTTACTTCCCAATTTGGGTAATCCTGTAATAAAATCCATATAGATATCCCTACAAATAGCAGGTGGAATCGGAAGCGGTTGTAGTGTGCCCAGATATTTGACTTTTTCTCCCTTGTTGCATTGACACACAACACATTCAAAGAAAAAATTATGAATGTCTTGTTTCATACCATCCCAAAAAAATGAACATTTGATCCTGACATAGGTTTTGGTGAACCCGAAGTGCCTCGTTGTGGGTGTAGCATGAAGAGCAGAAAGTACCATGGATTTAAGTTTTGATTGTTTACTTAAATACAAAAATCCTTTGTATTGAAGCTCATCATGTATCCAAGAGTACCCTGGGGAAGCTGGAGATTTGGGCTGCAATTTTTGGATCAGATGCAAACTTTTGGGATCTTGTAGCCATTCCTGGCGAACAGCTTGGAGCCAATCTGGTACAATGAAGAAAAGAGAAAAAAGGGATCCTTCATCTTCATATTTTAGGGACAGTGCATCCACAACCACATTGTCTTTGACTTTATTTTAAATGATCTCATAATCATATCCAAAGAGCTTAGTCACCCATTTTTGTTGCTCCGGGGAGGAAATGCGTTGTTCCAAAAAATACTTGAGGCTTTGATGGCATGTCTTAATTTGGAAGAGTTTCCCCAATATATAAGGGTGCCACAGATCAACGACATGCATACTAGCCAACATTTCCTTTTCATATATTGATTTGCCTATATTTCTTTCAGACAATTGCTTGCTGGTAAAGGGCAAAGACTGAACCTCTTGCATAAGGACAATGCCAATTCCTTTCCTCGAAGAATCACATTCCAAGACAAAGGTATTTGTGAAATCGGGAAGGGCCAGGAATGGAGTGGTGCACATGGCCATCTTCAAGGTTTTAAAAGCTTGAGCAGTGGCTGGAGTCCAAGTGAAAGAGTTATTTTTTAGAATTGCAGTGAGAGGTGCTGTAATCTTTCCATAATTCTTAACAAACTTGCGATAATAACATGTTAAGCACATAAATCCACGTAATCTTTTGAGAGTCTTTGGGTGAGGCTAGTCTTTCATAGCTTCAATCTTTTTAGGATCCACCCTAACGCCGTCCTTGCAAACCAGATGACCCAAGTAATTGACTTCTAAGGTTCCAAAAGAACATTTAGAATGTTTCAGGAAAAGTTGGTGCTGAGAGAGTATATGGAGAATTCGCTCCACATGAGCAAGACAGTATGTCCAGGTTTTTCTATAGATGAGGATATGATCAAATAAAACTAAGACAAAATGACGGAGAAAAGGATGAAAGACATGATTCATGAGGATTTGGAAGGTGGAGGGGCCATTACACAAGCCAAATGGCATGACCAAAAAATCATAGTGGCCCTCATGAGTTCTAAAGGCAGTCTTGGGAATGTCTACCTCTTTCATACATATTTGGTGGTAGCCCAAACAAAGATCTAGTTTATTAAAGAATTGGGTGCCACTCAATTCATCCAAGAGGTCATCAATGATAGGAATGGGAAATTTGTCTTTAATGGTAAGTTTGTTAAAGGCATAGAAGTCAGTACACATTCGCCAAGAACCTTCTTTCTTCAGGACCATCACCACAGGAGAAGAGTAGGGGCTCATACTAGGGTGAATAATGCCTGCATTAAGGAGTTCCTCGACCATTTTCTCAATTTCATTTCTTTGGGAAAAAGGGTGATGATATAGACAAATATTGGGAGGAAGGGTTTCATGTACAAGGGGAATGGAATGATCATGAACACCATGCGAAGGAGAGAGTCCTGGGGAGTGGAAAAGACCACTTGATGTTTAGAAAGGATGGTTTGGAGGTATTGCAGCACTGGGGGTGTATTTTTTTGCTTGTATGGAATGGAGTTGGGAAATAACACCAGAATGACCTTTTTTGAGCATCTTTTAGATGCGATGGGAACTAATGATCTCAGGTGAACCGATGGTGATGCCTTGGAACTTATATTGGTGGCCCTCCTGGTCGAATTGCATGGTTAATTCCTTAAAATCCATGAGAATGGGACCCAAAGTCCTTAGCCAGTCTGCACCCAACATAATGTCACAACCGCCCATGNTTCCCAGATTTCATTCAGACAGTTGCTTGCTGGTAAAGGCCAAAGGCCGACCCTCTTGCATAAGGATAGTGCCAATTCCTTTCCCTAAAGAATCACATTCCAAGACAAAGGTCTTTGTGAAATTATGAAGGGTCAGGACTGGAGTTGTGCACATGGCCATCTTCAAGGTTTGAAAATCTTGAGTAGCTGCTGGAATCCAAGTGAAAGAGTTCTTTTTTAGGAGTGCAGTGAGAGGTGTTGCAATATTTCCATAATTCTTAACAAATTTGAGATAATAACATGTTAAGTCTAGAAATACATGGAAGATTTTGAGATTCTTTGGGTGAGACCTGTCTTGCATAACTTCAATCTTTTTAGGATCCACCCTGACACCGTCCTTGCCAACCATATGTCAACCCTAAGTACTCGACTTCTGAGGCACCAAAAGCACATTTAGATTGTTTCAGGAAAAGTTGGTGCTGAGAGAGTAGATGGAGAACTTGATCCACATGATCAAGATGGTCTATCCAGGTTTTTCTATAGATGAGGATATCATCAAAGAAAACTAAGACAAAACGATGGAGAAAAGGATGGAAGACATGATTCATGAGGCTTTGGAAGGTGGAGGGGGCATTACACAAGCCAAAGGGCATGCCCAAAAATTCATAGTGGCCCTCATGAGTTCTAAAGGAAGTCTTAGGAATTTCTACCTCTTTCATATGTATCTGGTGGTAGCCATAACGAAGATCAAGTTTAGTAAATAACTAGGCACCACTCAATTCATCCAAGAGGTCATCAATGACAGGAATGGGAAATTTGTCTTTAATGGTGAGTTTGTTGAGGGCATATAAGTCAGGAAACATTCTCCAAGAAACTTCTTTCTTTGGGACCATGACCATAGGAGAAGAGTAGGGGCTCATACTAGGGCGGATAATGCTTACGTTAAGGAGTTCCTGAACCATTTTCTCAATTTCATTTTTTTGGGAAAAGGGGTGACGATAGGGACGAATATTGGGAGGAAGGATTCCTGGTACAAGGGGAATGGAATGATAATGAATGGAACGGGAAGGAGGGAGTCCCTAGGGAGTGTAAAAGACCACTTGATGTTTAGAGAGGATGGATTGGAGGTCTTGCAGCACTGAGGGTGTCTCAATTGCTTGTATGGCATGGAGTTGGGCAATAAACCCAGAATGACCTTTTTTGAGCATTTTTTCCATGCGATGGGAACTAATGATCTCAAGTGAACTGGTGGTGATGCCTTGGAACTTATATTGTTGGCCCTCCTGTTCGAATTGCATGGTTAATTCCTTAAAATCCATGAGAATGGGACCCAAAGTCCTTAGCCAGTCTGCACCCAACATAATGTCACAACCGCCCATGTCAATAGAAAACATATGAGATTTCAGGTGGTAGTCACCAATTTGGAGACATACATTTTCACAATGCCCTCTACATTTCATGGAGCCTCCATTGGCAATCATGATTTGGAAATTATTGATTGCATGGATATAACAATGAGTTTCTTGGGCAATGCGGTGATGAATAAAATTATGGGTGCTTCCACTACCAACAAGAATGATGACCTTCCTATGCTTGATGTAACTGATTAGCTTGAGGGTTTGGGGAGTAGAGAATCAAGTGAGAGCATTTAGGGAAATGATCGGTTCTACTTTGGGAGGGTTTGAGGGAGGGGTTATGTCAGTGGTTTCAGGTGACTCAGACACAAGGGGAGTTTCAAAATCCTCTTTCGAAATATCCTCCAAGGTGGCCATAACAATATTTTGTTCCTTACACTTGTGGCCTGAAAAATATTTGTCATCACAATTATAACAAAGGACTTTGAGTTGACATTCAGCCATTTTAGCCCTGGTCAATTTTTGGATCTTTAGTGGAGCAGAGAGGGTAGTGGGATTTACTGGTTTAGTGTGAGGAATAAAAGAGGGTTTTCGTTTTTGAGAAGATACAACCTGTTGTGCTTCTTTATCTCTTTTAGTAGACTCCACCCAACTTTGAGGCCAATCCATGAGAACATGGGCATAAATCTCATCCTTGAGGCCACTGATAAAACATTCTCAAAAAAAGACATCAAACATTCCCTCTATCTGAAAATCCAAGTGCTCAAAAGAAACTATAAAGTCTTCCACTGTTCCATATTGTTTCAACTTTTCAAATGGCCTAAATGGTTGGTGTCATTGTCAAAGCGTTCATAAATCTCTATCACAAAGTGTGTCCAAGCAATATACCCTTGACGAGAAGTTTTTATCCATTGCCACCATTTCCAATGTTCTTGAACTAGATAGAGAACACCATACCAGAGTTTTTCCAAGTCATATGTAATGTTGTATAAAGAGAAATAATGTTCCATTTGGGTTACCCAACCAGTGGGATCTGAGCCAACAAATTTGGTCACATCCACCCGTGGAATGTGTAGGTCACACTGAAAGTGATGGTGTTGAAAATTATGGGAATGAGAGGAAGTTTCAGCTTCGTTATGTGGAGGTGGGTCAGAAAAGGGGTTATCTACAGGGATATACAGCTTGGTGTAGATCATCGAAACAAAAGATTCAAGTTGGGTAGTCATGTCTTGTTTGAGTTCCTCGATTGAGGTGGCGATGGAGGACTGCATGTTTGTATTGATGGTGGAAACATTGGCACTGAGTTGTTTCACTTCTTGTTGGGTCTCTGTGAAATTAGATTGCAAGGTATTGAAGTGAGCTTCCAAGTCTTGGCTACGGGTATGGTCCATGATGACGAGGGAACTAAAACAGGGCGGGTGGGGTAAAAGATTTTGCTGAAAAATGATGTGTATGAATGTGATAAGGGAAAAGAGGTAAATCCAATCAATAGGTCTCAAATAATGGTGCAATTGTTTTTTACACCTGCGGAGTTATACTCTTGTCTGAAGAATATTGTAGTGATGAAATTCCCAAATGCTTAACCAGGAAGAAATGTGTAATGATTTGGAAACTCGAACACAGTTGTGCGGCAATAGATCTTGTCTGTTTTAATTTTTTATTTCCGTCCCCAAGGGTAAGGTATTCAAGGGTTCTACAGAAAAGGGTTTGGCTTGTGTTATAGCTCTCTGATATACATATGGGGTCCAATAGTAGTACTCGGCCTAGCATCTTAGAGCACCAACTAAGGAGGCTAGACCATGCCCTTAGTCATACTACCCAACTACCCAGGTACTAGAGAGTATCTTCCCGACTATTGTTCTCAGTGGAACTATAGAAGTCAGGTGGTCAATCGGTTTATCTAATGAGGGCTTCAGGAAATCTAGGCTGACCCGTATATAGGTGTTGTCTGATGCGTTACCACTCGAAGGGGTACCAACATGGGTTACAAGGGTGGTCAACAGATGTGCGCTTAAGTACAACTTGTATTTCCTATGTGTATGAATCCCTCAACCGTGGATTTATGTGTGTAACGACAGATACATTTGGATTAAAGACGCCAAAATACGTCTCTACCCTGAAAAGAAATTTAACCCACAATTTCTTTCGAGGAAAGTGCTCTGATACCACTTGTAATATTCCAGATATAAAAAGTATGCAGAATAGAAATAAAATGCTAGAAATGGCAGATAAACAACAATATAACCATAATAACACCACAATAATATTGAAATGATAACAAAGTAACACCATAAAGAGCACTTTGATTACTCAGAGCAATGTTCACAGGCCTCTTCAAGGGGGAAACCTCTAGTCGAGAAGATCTCTATTACAATAATATCCAAGCTAGGGTTTTCATACCCTCGACTCCTAATTACACTAAATATGTATATCAAAAGAACCATCTAGAGGAAGATCCTTCTAGAAGAGGAATATTTTATTAGGTCTTCGTACATTCGACTTATTCTACTTTATTGCAAAACCTTATTAATATTGACTTTTATTACATCCAAATATATTGTTCTACCTATGTGAGGGTTAGGTCCCTAACATATTCAAGCTTGACAAGTCACATAATGTCTTTGAGAAATTAATTGTTTGATATAGTGATATTTGATGCACATGCTTAGGTGGCTTGTTTATTGATTGGATTCACTTATCAGGATGTTATGACTTGAGATCCTTGGAGGGCATGCTCATTTATCTTTGCAGGACCTAGTTGGTGGACAGTTTTGGGAGAACAAGCCTAGATTGGGCTTCCATGGGGCTACAAGCCCACATGTTGGATGCCAAGGGTCCACATGTGGGATCATAGAGATGAAATATTGAATACCTAGAAGATAATTGGATGGACTTATCCCATGATTCATGTTATCTCTCTATAATTTCCTTCGTTGAGGAGCAAATAGGTACAAGAGTAACCTCAAAACCAACTTGGGGTTGGAAGCTATCCCTTCCAACCAGATAGGGCTATATATCTTCAAATCAATCATTGAAAGGATTGGTTTAGTTTAAATCAAAGGATATATCTCTAATGTAAATGAATTTATAGGGTTGGTTTCAATATGAATAGAAAGTACATTGGGCTATGAAGTCACTAAAGTCGAACATCAATAAAACTTATTGGATACCTGGTAGATTTAAGAAAGGTCTGGACAGAGGAAAGATATAAAGTAATATTCTAATCCAAATAGATATGTTGTAGACAGCAGGTTACAGAGAAAAAATAATCTTTCAAGGCATCTAAGAAGGATGAATCTCAAAGAAATTATAACAGAAGTACAACTCGAACTACATGCAACAAAGCATCTGATAAAGATGAGTTCTGATACATATATTTGACATCAACATAGAGAAGAAACCATACAATATCAAGTATAAAACATGAAAGCAAATATTGAGGAATCACATGCATAAAGTATCACAATCACATGTATCTCTGTGGTCAAAACTCAAGGACTTCTGATCCAACAATTTTTTCATTAACAACAAGGAAAAATTACAATATGTTCAATAGTATTCCTATACACACTTGCCAACACTTTAGTTTTAATGTTTGCCTGAATATATAAAAAAACATATGTCTATATTATCAAATTCGGATCCAACTATGATCCTACAATAGTGCTAATAGTTGCACATAATTAGCATGAGATCTTTAACGAACTGCTAAAAACAAGGAGTCGACTTGGACTCATTTAATTTAACTACAACGACTTTGATATGACAATAAATGAAACCCAAAATTGTGAATTCCACTACTGATGTTCGTTGGAGATGAGTTGGAACCCTTTTCAAACTATTCAAGCTGAGTTGGAGGTTTTCTGGTCATTCTTTCACTGTTGGACAGCAAGTCCATTGGGCAATCACCACCTACAGGAAAAATGCAGCAGAGTTATGCAGCAACAAGTGGCATGTCATAACTTTTTAACTTTTGATATTTGACTGATAGTTGACGTTGTCTGAGGGCGATTTATATCTTATGAAGATGATGTGGCTCCTTATAGCTATTTTTAGTACTTATTTAAATCTCCTTGTATTTCCCAAATTATCAAACCCATGAGTAATAGTGAGTATTTGATAAAATAATGTGCTTATGTATGTGACCTTTTGCAAAAATGGAGTCAAAATGGAAAAATGAAAAAAATATGTCAAAAAAGTATCAGTGGTTTAGTTCTCTGCTGCTTCAGCGAGCAAGTCAAGCTTTCCATTATTTCCAATCTCCACCTATTGCAAAAGTTGCTTGAAGGTCTTGTTCTCCTTCCTAGAGGAGAAAATAATGTGCATGTCCCAAAAGGAATTATTAGAAATGAAAGATGTAGATGAATTTAAACAATAGGAAGATCAAGAAAATGATATGTCTGTGTCGATTTCCTTTTCTTCTCAAATTTATCTTCATGAAAGTTTATTCCGAAAAGGTTGTGACAATAAAAACGTAAATCGATGCGTAGTCGATTTAGTGGAGTTCAAGTAAACTATGATGAAATTGACCTATACATGATACATGCTTCAAGTCAGGCATGCAGGTGCCATGAAAAGGCCTGTCATTTCTCATTTGTAGAAAGCCTAACCTACCCGCTCGAGGAGTGGTGTGGGTGTGGGGTGAAGGTCACGGTTTTTTTTTCAAATTTGGAAAAAAAATTACAATATTTCGAGATAATTTCGCTTAATACCTTTTTATAAAAATATTTATGTTGTGATAATATAAAATATATATATAAAAAATTGAAGTAATATAACTTTTGTAAAGATATTCATTTTTGTACGCTTAAATCCACACTTTTATAGAGATAAATATTTATAATTATTAAACTTACCGAAACAAAATTAAATTAAATAATTAAAATGTTTATAAAAAAATATTAATTGCCTCATAACCCTCTTAGAGATTATACATGGTATTGATCTACAGAGTTGTAAAGTTCAATGAATCAATGATCTAGATTGTGTTTGATTTTGTAATCAATGACCTAGATTCACTTTGATAAATTTAAAAATTTATAATGTTTTGTTCGTTTGGAAGGTTGAGCAAATCAATGGTCAAGATTCATTTTGGTAGTTGGGAAAATGAGACAAACCAATGGTCTATATTCATTTCGGTTGTTGGAAGGTTGGAGCTGATTGATAGTCAATATCATCTTGGCTTGGAGATCGACGACCTAGATTAATAAGATATTGGTTGAAAATTGTCCAAGTGTTGGAGTTGAGTAAGAGAAATTGTCGATCCCCCATGGGCTCATGGTTGGGCGTCAGTCGATTCGGAGAAGTGTTGGAGTTGAGCAAGAGAAATCGCCTATGACCGATGGGTCTATGGTAGGGTGTCAGCCCATTCTGCGAGGTGTTTTTGTTTCCCAATAGAAATTTTTGAAGGTTGATGAAGGAAAGAAGGTGATGATGTGTCATGCCACATCAACATCCATATGTGAAACAATCAATTTTATGTGAAATTTTATGGTCTTTGAAGGTCATCAAATTGGGGCGATTTTGAGGCCTTAAATAGTGTTTTTAGGAAATCAAAACCCATAAGAACAAAGTATACCAAATTTCATTGTGACTTTGCAACTTAAATAAAATAAATAGGAGAGAGCTATCCAATGAGATACTCTCGATGAAAAACAAATCTCGTATGAGAAAGTTACAACTAAAATAGTTAAGGTAAAATTCCAACATCATTTTAATTCAAGAGGCATTTAATTTCTTTCTCAAAAGTTTGCTTGGGGCATAGGAGTAGTCTATGGAAATCCTATTATCCATATAAGACACTCATGGAGCCAGATTTGGGATATGAGTACCTGAAATTGTGTTGGAAGAAAAAAAAAAAGACATTTGTATCATAGATGAATAAATTGGGTAAAACAGTCAAAACTTCTTCAGACCATAAATTTCATCTTAGAGCTCAGATTTGAGAAAACGAATAGTCACTGGAAAGGTATTGAGTAGTAGAATACATATTATTTCCACATAGAATTTTGAAATGGGAGCTAAAATTTCTCATAAAGAAATAAATATATATTTGTAGCAGTAAATGAGTGGAAAATTGCAACTTGTAAATGTTGTAACTTTTCGCTCAAAACTCAGAATGAGGCATGAATACAGCCATTAGAAATATGTTCCAGAGAGGAATTCATATAAAGAAGCAGATTTTGAATTTTTCCATTGTAATCTTCATAAATTTATGAAAATAATGACCTATATTCTAATTGATGAAATATTTTATGTTATGCATGTTCTAATAATAATTATTACATGCATATTTCTTGCAGAATTGTAGATACATGAAAGAAAATTTGGTTCTTGTATGAGGACTGGAGTAATGGAAGATGCTCAGAGATATTACATCCATGAGGAAGAGATAAGAGGTCTTCATTTCAACATGGGAAATGTTGAAACATAGTCTAATGGAAGAAGAGGCAGGCAGGAACTTGTAAGTATGAGAAGCTTGCATAATGAAGTGTAGACCTATAGAGACAATAATGAAAGGATTATGAACTCTTAGGAAGGGATACTTCAGAGTCTGAATATGTTTTATAATAAATTTAACAAAGACTCTGGCACCAAGCAAGCAACTAGTGTTAGATAAGTGACATAATTTAGATCCCATAGAAAAAGGGATGATCATGAAAATGACAGGTAGTCAATAAGCACTAGTAGGAGCCATCATTCTCCAAGGAAATACACCAAAATAACTCATACAAGTTCAGGGAAAGGGAGTATCCCAAGTGTTTCTCCTATTAGGAGGCCAAGGAGAAGGATTGAGGTATACATCTTGCAAGGTGAACTCAGGAAGATTAAGGCAACAAATTTCAATGGTGAGCATAGGAAAAGAGAAGAGGTTGAGGATTGACTGTTGGAAATGAAGAAATATTTCCAGTTGCATGATTACCCGTCAAGGGTAGAAGCTAGAATTGCAACCTACCACTTGCAAGGAAATGAAACTATGAGGTTGTATCAACTTAAGCAAGCCAAGAACCTTGATGAGAAAAGGATCTCATGGAGGCAATGCAAAGTGTTAGTTGTGGAGCCTGATTATCTTCTTGATTTAGATGTCTTTGTTTTCAGCCATGTTTATACCGCATGAAGACTTTACACCCTGAAAGAATGTACAGTCCTCCATTGGGGGGAGTGTATATGGGGATTAACCCTCTCGTGCGGTCCAGGGGGGTCATCCCCCTGGTTGGGGGGTCCGTGATCTAGGAGGATATTGGTGACCACTCACCTATTCCAACTGGCTCCTCTTGTCAGTTTTTAGTTCAACACGCTCTTCTGTACTTATTTGCAATTGTGGGTTCTACACTTTTGGGGCTATTTGAAGCCCTACACATCTTCTAGGTGGATATTGGTGGCCTCCCACCTAATCTAACTAGCTTATTTTATATGTTTTTATGTCAACACATCTTTTTGTACTTCTAGGGCCATTTTGGGGCTCTAAACAATGTTTTTTGGCGTGCCACAGTCAAACTATAGATGAAGTCAGAGTTTGACAACATAATGCATAGTTCTCGAAAATACCTTTCCAACGGGCTATCAGGCGCCTAAAATTGAGATCATATGCAAACATTACGACCCCAGGAAGTTAAGGTACTAACTTACCCAAATGGGGCCCACATGACTTTTGGCGTTTCATCTCCTAGGGTTAGGTTTTTGGATCTCTAGGGTTTTTGCATTGATGTTTATCATAAAAAGGCCTTTAGAGCCTCATTGTAGTCATCTTCTGGTGAATGAGTGTAACCGTCATATCTCTTCTCAGAGATAAAGTTTCCACCATTATAGTGAGTCTTGCATAACCGTCATATCTCTTCTCAGAGTATTTTTATAGTCTCTTTACAATTATTTCATTAATAGAAATCAAGTATTGTTCTATTTCTCTTTTTCTGGTAATTTTCATGAGTGTTTCATTGTAATTTCTCTGCTTTCATTTCGTTTCGAAAATAATCATGATCAGTGGTATCAAAGAAGGTTGCTCTTGATTATTTTTTCAGCGCATGTCCCCGACGAGGTCCGAGTATATCCAGTTGGATCTCGAGCTTGTCTCTCTTGAGTAAAATCACTCTCGCACGCCCAAGAAACCCTCGATGGCGGAAGAAAATAAAAACTGCGGGGTAGAATATTCTATTAACTTTTTTCTTGAGCAAGCTCTCGCATGAAAAAGGGACGAAATGATGGATAATTTTTCACACATTCTTCAACACCTGTCGATAGAAACATGTGCATCTTCATTAAGCGGACATTTTGGAGGAACATCTCCCTTCACTTTACAAGTTAATTTTGATATTCCCATATTTGAAGGTCAGATAGATGCGGATGCCCTAGAAAAATGGTTAAATCTATTAGAAGGTTATTTCTCTGTTCAAAATTTTTCCGATAGGGAAAAGATCACCTTCACACTCCTCAAGGCTCTCCCCCATGTCAAACATTGGTGGGAAACTTACTAGGAGAAAAGTTCCACAGAGGAATATGGAATATATGGGGCCAAGCCTACTTAGGATGTTTTTGTGGATGTGGACAAAGAACAGTACTATCATGTTCATAAATATGAAGACCAGTACATGAGATGGACCAGAATGCGGCAAGAGAAGATCCAAACAGTGTTGAAGTTCATAAATACTTTCCATACCTTGCGCACCAAGATGGATATCAAATACTCTGAGTGGAATCTGGTTCTTAAATACCGTGGGGATATGCATAGGTACATCCAAACCGAAATGGATTTCCTAAACATCTCATCATTGGGAGATGCCTATTGATATGCTGTCAAAATCAAGAAGAAATTTAGGCACCAGAACAAATGGGAATTTGGGTCTACAAATATGCAACAACCAAACCATGGTAAAGATGAACCCTAACCAATATCCTCTAAACAACCAGTCTAAGACACAGGACAAGAGGGTTAAAGGAAAGATGAAGAATGACCATGGGAAGTGGTGTGAATTCCACAAAATCCCCTGGAACAACACTGATGAATGTCTCTCAAAACACTAATTGGTGGCCAAGGTCAAAGACAAGGAGCCAAACCTTGATTCATAATTTGATCTAGAAAATATTGAAAAAAGACAGATCATCGAAGCAAACCCCACTACTACTTTTGCGACCACAACAATTCAACTAGAAGAACTAGTAGATCCCGAAGAAGGGGAGCTCCTCTTCCATTCAAAAATGTGGGTGAAGGGGACCCCGTTGTATTTCATTGTTGATAATGACAGCCAGAAAAACCTCATCTCAGTTGAGGTCATTGAACAGTTTGGGTTATCGACAAAACCACACCTAGAACCATACAACATTGGGTGGCTTCACCAGGGACGGGATATCTGTGTCATCCAACAATGTCACCTTTCCTATGGCATCCATCCCTTCAAGGATGAGGTAGTGTGTGATGTTTCCCCTCTTGATGTTTGTGATGTTGTTTTGGGCCAACCATATATGTGGAAACAACATGTTGTTTATGAGTCTCGATCCCATAGTGTTATTATTACTCTGGGGGGTCATCTCTACTGGATACTAGAGGTAGTTCTGACTATTGTTCCACCAAAATAGTGCCACAAGGTAATCTCTCATATCGTAAAATTCAACCTCTTCAGAGTCTGTTTAAAGGATGCACAAAAGGGCACTACAACCATTGCAACCTCAACACCTTCTATCTAGTAGAAGAAAAATGTTGAAGGGAAAGAGGATATTGTTTATTCACCTACAAGGGCTCCTAAACAATGCCCCGTCAAACCCAGAGACAATAGGTTGGTGGAACAAATTCAACCCCTCCAACAATAGGTTTGTGACAGTCTTCCACAGACCAAGCAACACAACTTCTCCAACAAGGAACACAATTCACAAAGATTCAGATTCAGAAAATGATCTCCCCTCTTCCTTGGAACTCAACGCAATGGATACCATTACTTCCTAAGGGGGGAGGACTGATCCAAGTGGATATTGGTGGCCACCCACCTATTAAAACTGGCTCATCTTATCAATTTTTAGTTCAACACATTCTTCTGTACTTATTTTTAATTGTGGGTTCTACACTTTTGAGGTTGTCTGAAACCCTACACATCTTCCAGGTGGATACTGGTGGTCTCCCACCTAATCCAACTGGCTTATTTTATATGTTTTCATGTCAGTACATCTTTCTATACTTCCATGGTTGTTTTGGGGCCCTAAACAATGTTTTTTTGGCGTGTCACAGTCAAACTGCACACAAAGTTAGAGTTTAACAACATAATGTGTAGTTCTCGAAAAGCCCCTTCCAATAGGCTATAATGTGCCTAAAACGAAGATCGTATGCAAAAGTTACGACCCCAGGAAGTTAATGTACTAACTTACCCAAATGGGGCCCACATGAATTTTGGTGTTTCATCTCCTAGGGTTAGGTTTTTGGATGTCTAGGGTTTTGACATTCATGTTTATCATAAAAAGGCCTTCAAAGCCTCATTGTAATCATCTTCTGGTGAATGAGCATAGTCTTCACATCTCTTCTCGGAGATAAAGCTTCCACCATTCTAGAAAATCTTGCACTCTGTATTTTTATAGTCTCTTTACAATTCTTTCATTAATAGAAATAAAGTATTGTTGTATTTCTTTATTTCTGGCAATTTTCATGATTATTTCATTGTAATTTCTCTGCTTTCATTTTGTTCCGAAAATTATCTAGACCAGTGAATCTAGGGATCCATTTTTCATACCTCGGGGGCATTTGTCAAGGGTAACCCATAATTTTACTCATATCCAAGGGTTTAAAATTTCCTAGGTTCCAATTAGAAGCCATGTTTAGCTTAATCATTAGTGGAGTCACCAGATAATCCTTCTAGGGATCATCAAATAAAAAAGAGGGAATCACCCTCAGTGGAGTCCCAGGTAAGCTTCATAAGATAAAGGCTTTGAGGGAAAGTCTTACCGAAAAAGTGTCATTGAGGAATATTGACTCAGTGTTCCCTGGAAATGGTGCCAAAATGTTATCGCACAATCTGTGCTTACCTAAATCCCAAAGCAAGTAGATGCAAGATTCGCGTAACATGGGGTGACCTATCACTGTCACCTTAATATGAAACCCCTTTATATTTAGGAGTATATTAATGTACCCCAAGGGAGATGTCCTCGGTGACCTAAGGGTTTGAGAAGGCTAAGGCAATAAAGTTCCCCCCTCTCACAAGTCACTCAGTTTCAAGGGTTCTTTGTATCTTATAAAGATGAAGCAAAAGATAAATGAAGTGTACCTGCCCATAAAAAGACAAAAAAATAGAAAAGGGGAACTTTCCAAGTACCAAAATGATATTAATGTTTCATAAGACAATGGAATCTTAAGAAATATACTAGCTGATATAAAATTGCAGCAGTATAATAGTTTACAACAACAATGATAAATTTGTAACAACCACAATAATTATGCTTCAAAATGCTTGAGAAAAGACTAGAAATAGTAGCTTTAAGTAGGAAAAGTGATATTAGATAGTCGCAAGTAGATTTAGCAATGTCTAGCTAGCATAACATGTCACTTTTAAGGTTAATTTGTTTTTGTTAGACAGTTATAGTAATCTTTTGCAACAACAACAAATTGGTTAGTGAATTAGGCTAATCTAAGGTTAGTAGGGGTTAGTGAATGTTCCAAAGAAGATAGTTTGAAAGTGGTTTGATCAATCAATCACTAGTGGTGACTAGACTAGTGTCTTCTAGGGTAATGGAGTCAATTATAGAAGCAACAACTCTTAGAGTGAAATAGAAATGATAATACCTAGTCAAAGGAGATGGAGAAAATGAGAGAGGTGTTGGTAACCCAAGGCCTCAAACATCCAAGTCCTAGAGGTAATTGCTAGAAAGTAAGAAAACTTAGGCCCTAACGATTTCTCTTTTCTTTAGACAAATTGAGATAAAATATGCAATAGGCAATGTACGTAGGGTTACTAGAGTGCTACAATGGTAGAGCTCTAGTATCTACTTCTATACATGATGCTCCTTGAGAAATTTAAACAAGTAGGAAATTATAGAGAAAAGGATAATAACATATGCCTTTCTCCTAGGGTTTCAAGCAAGCAATTTCATAACCTTTGACACGAAAAAGTAAAATTCACCATAAGAATTCATTCACAATAAATAAATGCAGATTTTTTACTTACTTCACCAAGAATAATCAAGCACAAACCCTAGTTGAAGATTTCCCACCATGAAAATATCCAAGATACACCACAAATGCCTCTCCCAGAAGTTGCACACCACTTAGTTTCAGCCAAATACCCTTAAAGAGGGACAAATTTCAGACCACACACTTGTTTGATGAGTGATGATGATAAAAATGAGAGTTTTTCTCTCTTATTTATACAGTTTCAATGACCTTTAATTAAAATTAGGTCATAAAAAGGTCGACATGGATAAATTACATTAAAATCCATCTTTTACATAAATGACAACAATTAAACCCTAATTACATCTTCAATGGTGGCATCATTTCCTTCTAGGGTGAGGTTAGGCCCCCAAGGTGGAACATTAGGCCTCAAATGCAAAACGTCTGGCCTCCAAAGGCCCTAAATTTTGCCACACGTGCCAACTAGCACCAAACCACCCTCATAAATGCAAACCTTGACTGGATGACATCTAGGGTCAAAATGTTGACGTCAGGGGATCTCAAGGGTCAAAGTCCTCAAGGAAAGGCAAAGCCCCCTTGGGTTTAGGTCTGTCGAAGTGTCTATGGTGCAACGTCCTTCCTTCTTCCTGGTACTAACCTCCAGTTTCTCTTTCCCCTTGGTGGGGTCACAACATCCATTTGTTGGGATTTCAGCCCCATGGAGGTTTGAGCTAATCATTCCCCCATATGTACTTGTCCACCGGGCAAAGTCCTGCAACAGCAACACGTACACCCTCCATGGGCTCATAAGTCACAGGGATCATAGCAATCTCAATCAAATATAATAATCAAATTACCCGAACATGTGGATCAAACCCCCGTTTACCCAGACAAATGCTCAAAGATGTTATGAATTTTAACAAGTCAGGTTTGGAGAAAATCTCAGGATGTCCTATTAGGTTAATCCTCCTTAAGTTTAGGGTGTTTCCCACGTGAGAACCAATCTAAGGTCATGTAAGTGTATGTGAACTGGAGTAGGGGAAATGTTTGGGCAAAGGGTGCAGTGATAACATGGAAATGTAGGTTTTTCCTGTGGGTTCCTCTGTAGAGGGCGAGTTGCACCTTATCATGGATGACATTTTTTTCTAGCCCATTCGATGCCTTTTATTCTTAGTCTTATTTTTTTTTAAGGGAAAAGCTGGGGGATATTGCCCTGGCTTGGTGACCAGAGGTGACAACGTTACCCACAAGCATTTCATGGAGATAAGAAGGTTGGCTCATGATGAGACCGCCTTTCTCTTGGCTATGCCACCAATATCCACTACCCTAGTTTGGTGACCATATAGATGGTAATTTCACACCGTTACATACCCATGGACCTAATAGGCCGGTTCATGATGAGACCTCCCATCCACCAACTAGTACCTTGTGTTTTGATTTATCTTATGGGTCCACTTTTCTTACTAAGAAGTTCTTTATTGCTTTCTCAGGAATCCCTGGGCGAAGCATCTCAAAGGTTTTATTTTGGATTTTAACTCTTTCCAGCTTCTTTTACCCCTTGGTCCTTTATCCCCTTCTTCCCACAAGGAAAGATACAACCCTTCCTAGCATGGAAAACCCAATGCTAGAACCAAGATGGGGGAAAATGAGAGGAATAATGATGGAAAGTGGTAAGTATGAAGGGAATGGATGATGACCTTTCATAGACCCACCTAGTGGAAACTCATCCTAAAGGGGAATCAACTTACTAGGACATCATGTCACCCTCCTAGGTATGAACAAGTTAAAGAGCATAATTTCTAAGAAAACATTATGAAATGAAAGACAATTCAGTGAAACATATTCAAGTTCTTCAAAAATCATAGTGACACATACCATGATACTCAGACTCATTACCTCATGGAGCAAGACTAACTGCTACTTCAGGACTAGGCTAGTGGGATGGATGTTGTTGATGTTGATAGGTGGGATGCAATGAAGAAAATATGGGCCCTCCAGGGCCATGCTCAAGTAATCTGGCTCTCGACACTCCATGTCTAGGACATGTGGGCTTTGAGACATGATCTCCTTAGTTATCCTGAGGATAGGGGATATCAGATCCAAAATTTACTTCCAAATTTTGGAAGGGTTTTTTCAAAGACTTTGGGACAAATCTATATCTCGTTACATCGTATCACCCAGAGTTAGATGGGAATATAGAGAGGACTAATATAACAATTGAGGACATGCTTATAATGTATGTAATGGATTAGCCATCAAAGTGAGAAGATTATATTCATTTAGTTGAATTTGCTTACAATAATGGCTATCATGCCTCCTTGAAAATGACTCCATTTGAAGCATTGTATGGAAGAAAGTGTAACACTTTGGTGATTTGGGATAATCCAGTAGATAGAACCGTTATTGGGCCATATTTGTTGAAGGAAATGGAAGAGAAATGGAAAAGATCAAGTATAATTTAAAGGTTGTCCAAGATAGGCAGAAGAGTTATGCAGACAAGAATAGAGTGTTTAGATATTTGAAAGTGGATGAACATTTGGTTTTAAAAGTGAAGGCGAAAATAAGTTCTCTAAGATTAGGAAATTTCCCAAAGTTTGCAGCAAGATATTGTGGACCTTTTGAAATATTAGAAACGATAGGGCCATTTGCATACATCATAGCATTTCCTACATCCATGAGAGTACATAGGTTTTTTAATGTGTCATTATTAAAGAAATATGTGCATGACCCTAACCACATAAATGATTGGACTGTGATCCAGGTGGAGCACGAAGGAGATTTTCGAGTGGAGCCAGTACGCGTCTTGGACCGGAAAGTAAAATTTATTATGAACAAATCCATAGGGTTGGTAAAGGTTCAATGGACCTACCATGGTATTGAATATGCTACATGGGAGCATGAATAAAATACATGTGAAGAATACCCACAAAGTTTTGACATTAAAAAAAAAATAGAATGCAAGACTCCATTTTGAGCTGCTAAAGTTCCAGAACCACATCTTAGAGTCCTAGCCAACTATGTTCGGGCCCTGATAAAAGAATGACTCATTCCTTGGGTTACACCTGATAAACGAATGGTACATTCCTTAGGTTGGACCTAATAAAAAAAATGGTGCATTCCTTGGGTCCGCGGATTGAAAGGAACGAGATATTTTGGTTGGAACCATTGTTGGAGTTGTGAAATTGCAAAATTTTATTTCTTGAATTATGGTGATGAAAATTTGTGTGAACATAGTGTGCACCGATTCCAATTCACAATTATAGGGGAGGGGGAATGTAACATCCCCACTATAATCCCTAGTTTAATTAATGTTTAATGTAGATATAATATGTGGCCATGACCAAGTGATGTAATATACAAATTGTATTTATGAATTTTAATAATAAAATGTGATGTGAGTTGCTATTGAGTCTCCATTTTGACACTTCTAATGCCCTATATTACCTTCTATTTGAGCCTATTTTACCTATTCCATGTGTATCTAATTGACTGTTTCCTCCATGATACACTCAATGACCTTGTTCATGTGCATAAGAGGTAACTTATGATTAAAGCATGATTTGTTTAGTTTTATTGAGTTAATTCGATTAAATTATTGATTATATATGATACTAATCACTTTGACTCTTAAGCATCATGATCTGGTACCCAGTCTATTCCGGTACTAATGCTTCACCTATTCCAGTAACAGCCTGTGCTAATCCGGTACTAGAAATAATTCAAAATTTTGGAAAGCTTTTAGAGGAAAATCGAGCACATGGGTTTTGTCTAGAATGATGTTTTCATGAGGAAATGCAAGTCAAAATTCACCTAGATGGCACGTGTGGACCTCCATCTCAGGGGAAATGATTCTGCCAAAATTATAAAAAAAACTCAAAATGCCAACTTGCACCTCGATTTTTGTGCATATGGTATCAGATCTAGAAATTATAAAACATGGGTTTTGTCCAGAATATGATAAATTGAGTTAAATGAGGGCCATTTTGAAAAATTAGAATATGTTTGGGAGGTATGGGTGGGGGACTAACTCGAATCTGCCCAAATTGTTAAAAAACACAAATTTTTGGGATTTCTCCTAAAATTGTAAAAATTGTTTTCTTAGTTTGGGGATTTAGTTTCATCCATTCCTCCATGGATTTTATGTATAAATAAGATCTTATAGGTCTGATTAGAGAGGAATTATCATGATGTAAGAATGGTTCTTAAAGGAGAATTGTTATAATGTAGAATGGATTCATGAAAAGACTCTTTTTGTAAACCTACTTGTTGGAGATTAATGCAAGATTCAATTCAGTGATTTTGTCTCTCTTAGAAGTTAACATCTGGTGATCTAAAATATTCCATGTTGGCATCGGCAAGGGCCACCGATTCAACTTGATAAGATTATTGTAAATTGTTAGTGTAGATTTTCATTTCATGTATTTGTTATTTTAATTTCATGATATTTTGTTTGATTTCACTATTTGAATTTGTTGCAAAGTGTGGTAATGCAGGAACAGTTGGATCTCCATATTTCACCATACATGAGCTTTAATGGAGCATCCCACTTGTTAGTTTAGTTGCTCCAGAAGATAGATCTTAAGTTCATCTTTTCATTTCATGAGCCTCTAATGAACAGATTTGTCACCTAAGAAAGAACATTTCGATTCACTGTTTGCTTGCGAAGTTTTGTTATCATTTTTCGTTTCTAAGTTTGGAGTTGTATTGTTGAAGTGTGCCTAGATTTGATTGCTAGTTGTTGTTAAGAGTAGAAGCTACAAATAACTAATTCAAAGTCCATCTTTCCACTTCATGAGCTTGTATATGGGCAATGCATTATCTGTGCAAAATCTTTTGAGTGCATGATTGCAAGTTTTGCTTTCTAATTTCTGAATTGTGTGAAGAGTGTTATCTTTGAAAACAGAGTGTTTTGTTATTGTTGGTTTTCTTATCTAAACTATACTAAACAGACATAGGAACCTATCTGTTATCGACACATATAGTGCATCAACTCTTTTGATTACGAATCCTAGTTGATAATTTATGTTTGGTAATATATTATGCAAATAATTGCACCAACATTTTGGCATCGTTTCCGGGGAGTTGTAAACGGTAATAGGTAGTATTAGAATCATATTTCTTTAATGGTTTTGGATTGGTTTTATAAATGACCTATCAAGTTTGATGTGTTTTTCTTTTGCAAATAGTTTTAAAATTTAGATCTTTAATGATAAATCACGTTTGGGGTGTTGTAAGAACCCCCCGAGTACTAATCTGTGTTGCGAAAAAGGTATCATCAACCAGCTAGAGTAATTCAAGGATGATCAAGAACTTGAAGAATGTTCCTCCAAGAACTTTATCGCATTCTGGCAGCAGCTGGGATATCAACCTCTCAGGAAGAGCATATCTTCACAGCAATCAAGAATCTAGTTGTCTCTCCACATGAAGAGTTAGAAGTCCCATCGGATTCCTCTTGTCAAATTGTTGAAGGGAATAAAGAATCATGAATAGAATTCAATGGAGAGAAACTAGTGGAACCTGAGATTGATGAGTCCTTATCGTGCCTCTCAACAGATCTTGTATGTACTCCAAAGACCAATCATCTTGAAGAGGATAATTTGCATAACATAGTAGAGGAGGACATTCAGTGTGACCTAAACAAAGAAGAGAAACAAGAATATAGTGATCCTATTGAAATATGGTTTCAATTAGTTATTAGGTCACACCACTCTTTTATTTATTGCTTGATCTCATCATCAAAGCAGTTGGTCCTTCATACTCCGGTATGCATTAAAATTTATCTTT
>JASDQU010437864.1:1683-21250 GCA_032191745.1 Picea mariana | reverse complement strand
CGGATGATGTTCTTAAGAACCTTCAAGTATCCACTTTAGAGTTCTATCTTTAAAATAAATAGGTTTGCATGAGAAGTGGGACCCTCATTATATGTAATTCACCTTACCTAAACAAGAAGAGCTTCATCTCTACAAACTTGGATAAGAAACAAGTTAATCATCTTGGGATGTATTCCTTTATGTGTTCCTCTCTTCAAATGATATCTAAATTATGCTTATATCACTTTTGTTTTAAAAGTAATCTAGCCATGGGGTCCTATTAGTCAAAGTCATTATGAAAACTCTTGGCCACTATCCTATAATCGTATTAGAGTCACATCCATCCCTTTCTCCTAATTTTGATTGAAAACAGATTTGATAAGACTTAACTTCAGGGAATGCTTGATTGCGTGAGGAGTATCATCAATTGTGAAATTTTGAAGATCATTGTTGCACGAGGACATACAATGACTTAAGCATGGGGGAATGTTGAGTCTCCATTTTGACACTTCTAATTCCCTATATTACCTTCTATCTGAGCCTATTTTACCTATTCCATGTGTATCTAATTGACTGTTTCCTCCATGATACACTCGATGACCTTATTCACGTGCATAAGAGGTAACTTATGATTAAAGCATGATTTGTTTAGTTTTATTGAGTTAATTCGATTAAATTCTTGATTATGTATGATACTAATCACTTTGACTGTTAAGAAGCATGAACCGGTACCCAGTCTATTCTGGTACCAAGGCTTCACCTATTCCAATACTACCATGTGCTAATTCGGTACTAGAAATAATTCAAAATTTTGGAAAGATTCTAGAGGAAAATTGGGTACATGGGTTTTGTCTAGAATGATTTTTCCATGAGGACGCATGAGTCAGAATTCACTCATCTCACACATGTGGACCTCCAGCTCAGGGGGAATGATTCTGCCAAAATTATCAAAAAAACTCAAACTGCCAACTTGCACCTCGATTTTTGTGCATATGGTATCAGATCTAGAAGTTCTAAAACATGGGTTTTGTCCAAAACATGATAAATTGAGTAAAATTCAGGCCGTTTTGCAAAATTAGAATTTTTTTGGGAGATATGGGTGGGGGACTAACTCGAATCTGTCCAAATTGTTAAAAAACACAGATTTTTGGGATTTCTCCTAAAATTGTAAAAATTGTTTTCTTAGTTTGGGGATTCGGTTTCATCCATTCCTCCATGGATTTTGTGTATAAATAAGACCTCATAGGTCTGATTAGAGATAAATTATCATGATGTAAGAATGGTTCTTAAAGGAGAATTGTTACAATGTAGAATGGATTCATGAAAAGACTCTTTTTGTAAACCTACTTGTTGGAGATTAATGCAAGATTCAATTTAGTGATTTTGTCTCTCTTAGAAGTTAACATCTGGTGATCTAAAATATTCCATGTTGGCATCGGCAAGGGCCACCAATTCAACTTGGTAAGCTTATTGTAAATTGTTAGTGTAGATTTTCATTTCATGTATTTGTTATTTTGATTTCATGATATTTTGTTTGATTTCAATATTCGAATTTGCTGCAAAGTGTGGTAATGCAGGAACAGTTGGATCTCCATATTTCACCATACATGAACTTTAATGGAGCATCCCACTTGTTAGTTTAGTTGCTCCAGGAGATAGATCTTAAGTTCATCTTTTCATTTCATGAGCCTTTAATGAACAGATTTGTCACCTAAGAAAGAACATTTCGATTCACTGTTTGCTTGAGAAGTTTTGTTATCATTTTTTCTTTCTAAGTTTGGAGTTGTATTGTTGAAGTGTGCCTAGATTTGATTTCTAGTTGTTGTTAAGAGTAGAAGCTACAGATAACTAATTCAAAGTCCATCTTTCCACTTCATGAGCTTGTAAATGGGCAAGGCATTATCTGTGCAAAATCTTTTGAGTGCATGATTGCAAGTTTTTCTTTCCGATTTCTGAATTGTGTGAAGAGTGTTATCTTTGAAAACAGAGTGTTTTTTTATTGTTGTTTTTCTTATCTAAACTATACTAAACAAACATAGGAACCTATCTGTTATCGGCACATATAGTGCTTCAACTCTTTTGATTACGAATCTCGGTTGATAATTTATGTTTGGTAATATATTATGCAAATAATTGCACCAATAGTTACTAAGGGGACATGGAAAGAGATGGGGGATGGATTAATCCACAAGAGGGTGGAGGTTCTATGAGAATGTCTAGAGGGGTTTAAGGGGGAAATACCCATGTCTATTAATTCAACCCACATTCCTGAATTTTATTATCATTGTGTATTAAACTCTATTTGTTGATTGAGTGTCCCCAAAGGCATCATTGAATGCATGTAAGAGGGTGAGTGTGAGAAGTCACATCCCATAGTTATTGAGAGCATGGATATTGAGTACAATCATCTTGGGGAAGTGTGTGAGTCAAGCAAGTAAGCCAAAGGAGAGAAAATTTGTATGGGTATCTACAATAATTTTAGACAGACAATGTTTTTGTATGAATAAGTAGAGAGTAGAAAAGAGAGTTTGGAGTTGGAACATCCATGAAGGGAGAATTCTAGAGCATGTGGGAGTGTTTTTTGATCTTAAGACTGAAGAGCTAGGTCATCAGGCCTGGAGAGTCAACTCTTGTGTGAGTTTCACTATAACAACAAGTGTTTGTTGTTGTTTTTGTTAGTAGTTTTTCTAGCAATGAGTTCCTTTGAGTTCCCAATAGAGAGATTCATGGTTACCCATGATAGAGAGACCCTGATAAACAAATGGGACACCTAAGGGACTGAGATCAATGAAGGGGTACATTCCTTGGGTTGGGAAGGTTGAGACGAATAAATTTGTTGGAGGTCCATGATAGTTGTAGGAGAATACCAGTGGGTTGTGTGTTTTCTGAGATGTGAGTGGATAGTGAGAGACTACCCTCTTTTGTGAATTGCTAGCCCTAGCTCAGGGGTGACTTGTTGTTAAGATTTGGAACAAAAATTATATGGTTGAGTGGAACTTTTGTCCCAAGAAACTGGTTACATAACTGTTTATAAAAGATAAGTTTTTTATGTATTTTCTGGTTGCATTATGTAATACCCTAGTTTTGAGTCCCCATATTAAATAATATATTTTGATTTATTTGTTGAAATAATAGAGCACCCAAATAATTGAAAGAGGTAGGAGTGCCTAGGAAATGTAGTTCTTTGATCATCATTAATAATAAAATACTTCATTGGTTGCTAGACGAACAATGGCAAGAGTTATAGGGGGTTATGATTCAACACAAGAGGGGGCTTAAACCCATAATTGTTTCAATGGGGAGAGGTGGTTACATGAGATTCTTGGAGGAAGGCCATGTGGTTCTTGATTTCTCATATAAATATATAAACCCATCTTGTGGGTTGTTTGGGGGTTCTTCTCCATTCTATATTTCACGCTTTCATTAATTGTTGATCTTTTATCATTCTACATTCATTCTTTTTCTTGGATTGGGACATCGGGGCGAATTGTTGAGGATGGAATCATTGTTGTTGTTGGTTGTAAATATTGTTGGTGTATTTCATCCATGAATTAATGCTTACATGCTTGAGATGCATTGGAAAGTATTAAGTTTTGTTCACAGTTGTGAATCTTCAGAGTCCCAGCATGGATATTCTTGACCATATGCACTCGATCCTTGGAAGGCGGTGGATAGATTGACGGACTATGTGACATCAAAGGGGGTCCATTATATTGGGTTGTGCATGCTAGAAAGAAGAGAGATGGTTTAATTCATATTGATGTATGCCGAGAAACCTGTGAGAGCTTGAATGCTAACGAGTTTGGGAAGATGGGTGACACCATGGAACCGTCCTTGTGTATTCATAGCCCTGGATTGGGGGTGATCTACTGTTGAGACTTGGAACAACAATGTCTATGGTTGGGTGCAGTCATTTGGTAATTGATTTAATAAAGATAAGTGATCTCTCTATCATGGTTTTCTTTGTTGTATATTTGTTTCTTCTGTGTAATATTATTGTCTCTGAGATATGATGTATTTGTACTAATCATGTTTGTTGGTTATTGTCATGCATGACATGTTAATATTTTAGTTTTACAATTAACAAGAATATTGATGAATTCATGTGTATATTTCATGCTTCTTTATTTGATTAATTGATATCAGAAATGAAAAATAACCCAAGAGGGTGAATTTAGAGATACCCGAGTAATGGGTATGTTTTCGAGCAGAGCATGAAGCAAATCATATTTAAAAGAAAATAATTTTTTTTTGGGTTTGTCACTCTGGGTGTGTCACATATTGGTATCAGAGCCCTAGTTTTACAACACTGGGTCTTGAAAGGGCATGTTACAAAAATTTTGGTGGTATTTCTTGAATTAATTATTGGTTATCAAACAATGTTGAGGTGTAACAGTGTCAAGATCACAGTGGAAATAGTGCTCGTGCGATCCATCAAAGACCTAGCATCTCAGTTATCCTTCCCTTTGTGATGTGAGCCTCTAAATCGTTAGTATTCCTAGCGAGGAAACCAAAAAACAATCATTGTCAATCAAGCTTCTAAGTGGGTTATCCACTATCAATCTACGGACTGCAAAAATCTTTATCCCACATGCATGAAGGGAAAGGTGAATGAAAAGTGTATAAACAAAGGCCAAACCTTTGTGACATGTGCATCAAGCACAGAGAGTCATGGAACCCTACGGAGTTATGCCTTATGTAATTTTTATCACCACGTAAAACACATAGTCTGTATGTCTAGTCGATGCCCCATCATCCTTTTTATTTTGCTAGATGTCAGCCTGTGATACACACCTCATTTCCATGTGTTAGTAAACAGATGTGTCAGGTGAGTTGGTGGACCCTTGTTGGGCCTAAGCCTTTGGTTAGTTTCCCTTAATTGACTACCCAATTGGGTATGGATGCCCTTTGACCTTTGTTTTAAATGTTATCCCTTGGATCTGTAGGATGATAGATCTCAATCATCCATCGAAGGGGTGTCGGTCAGAGTGAGTTGCAATCTTGGAGGGGGGGAACTCCGACGGGAGGCACTCTGAGGAATGATTTGCACCATTGATCGGTGAGTGGGCATGAGGTAATGACAGTCATCGATCTATTGTGGATCCCATAGGGCCGAGTAAGAAGACTTAAAGGGATGGAACTGAATTATTGAGCAATTGTGAACTCCGATTGAATCCTGATCATTGGAGGACGATATTTGGAATCGTTGGATCCATCGTAGGGAGTAAACTCAGAGTGCGATGGTCAGAGTGGTTAGAGAGAATGGAGTGGGGATAATCTTATGGAAAGGGCTCCAAGAATAAATCTAATTCATAGAATGGCATGAGGGAAGATACAACATCAACCGTAGATCTCGTGGGTCCCATTTGTAACATGGAGAATGGGCATTGAGAGCGGAGAGTAATTGTTGTGCAAGTGGAGAGTCGTTGGTTCCTACAATCTAAGGACCATTAGATATTCCATAAGGGTATCGTCAGACCAGTTCTTTCAAAGTGGGTAGTGAATCCTGGAGTGGATGCACTCCAACGGAGAATATTCTGACGATAAATAAATTCCCCAAAGTGTTTCAAAACGTTGATTGGGATATTAAGGAACCAAGTCGTAGGTGCCATGTCAATGTCTGCATCAGCACCACGTCAGACGACACAAGTGATTGAGCACCATGTGGATTCCATGTGATGATACTGCATAAATTAATTAGTGAATACCTAATAAATTTCTAAAGGTTGTAACCTTTTCCCCCAAGTTCGAAATTAAGCAAGAAAATAGTCATTGGAAAGTTCTCGAAAAGAGGAATTTATTTATGCACCCAGAAAATTATTTTGAGTAGCTGAACCCGCAACCAATTCAGAATAAAATGAAAGATGGCATTAGGGAAAATTAAAAAGAGAAAATTTATATATACAATTTTGTTACAGTCCTTTTCAAAAATGCTTATGCATGCTTATGCTTTTGTTTTGGCTAACAAATATTATGTCAAGTGTACATTGTTTTGCAGAATTAAGGGATATAAACAATATAAGAATGAAGATATGGGAAATGGAGGAAGGGAAAGGAGAATTTAGTCATGATAAATCATCCCAGGGTGAAAACATCAGTGTTGGCAATACAGAGACATAAGCAAATGGACACAGGGACAAAGGGGAACAAGAGACATTAATAGAGATGGTGAGAAGCCTAAAAATAGAAGTAAAGAGTTATCAAGAAAAAAATGAGAGATTAATGAAATAACAAAACCAAATAAATTCTCAAGTAATGAAAATCCTAAATTAGTTGCATAAACAAGCAAATAAGGGATCAGGCTCAAGACATGAGGAAGAAGGAAAACAATATGAAAGAAGAGATAACTATAAAGGGACTAGTTATTCCAGAAGTGCTAGTAGGACTCATAGGAAACACTCACCTCCTCACTCAAAAAGGAAAATTTATGCATCTGAAGATTCCATAAGCAGTCCATAGGTGTCTCCTATTAGGCACAAAAGAAGAAGACATGAATTGGAAATTTTGCAAAGAGATTTAAAGAATCTTAAGCCACCATCCTTTGATGGTGAAAGAGAAAGAGAAGATGATGTTGAAGCCTGGTTTCTCGGAATCAAGAAGTATTTTCAATTGCAAAATTATTCACCTAATCTTGAAGAAAGAATTACCACATATCATTTGCATGGAAAATATGTTGTGTGGTGGGATCAATTGAATCAAGTTGAACACATTAATGAGATCAATATCACTTGGAAATAGTCCAAGAGATATTTTTAGAAGGAGTACCTTTCATAACACTTCTATGACAAGAAATTGTAGGAGTTCTTTTTCCTCGGGCTAGGAAGCATGACCATGATAGAGTATGAAAAGAAGTTCTTGGGATTGTTAAAGTATGTGGGGTTTATCAAGGATGATAAGGCGAAGATACAAAGGTTTTTGAGTGGACTTACATCCTTCTATAAAGAGATTATTCAATATGATGAACATAGAACTTTGACAGAAACCATCAGGAAGGATAAGTACATGTATGAGCAAGGCAAGGGAAAAGATTCATTGCAGAGATATTGGAAGAATAAGAAGAAAGAGAAGTTTGATTAGAGAAATAAAGGATTCAAACCTCCTTTCAACAAAACTATCCCAAACAAAAATCAACAAGATCAGTCCGCTAAGGATGAATCCAAGAGAGAAGAATCCTTGGGAAAAATTGGAATACCACCAATCCAATGTTGGGGATGCAAAGAAGATAACTTGTACAAGGATTGCACTCACATAAAATACAAAGCGAATAACATGTAAAACATCCAAGAGGATACAACAGTAGAAGATATGGGCAGAATATATGCATCCCTAAAATATTGACAAGAAGAGTACCAATCCAATATGATCAAAGTGGAAGGTAAGATCATTAATCATCCTATTGCTATCTTAATTGATTCAGGATCAATCCATCATTGCATTGATCCTTAAATAGTGAATAGATTAAATTTGGATAAAATTAATCTTGATAAATCAAGCTTGGTTCAGCTAGCCACTAGAACCAAAAGAAGGATCAATGAGGTTGTTAGAAGTTCCCCATATATCTGAATGGAGTAGGTGAAATTTTTTATATGAATGTCATCCCATTATGATCTTATGATATTCTAATTGGAATGGATTTGATGGAAAATAATCATGTTGTCTTAGACTGTCATAGCAAGACATTTAGATGCCTTGATGAAGAAGGAAAATAGAGCATTGTGAAAGGAATTGCAAGGCCCATTTCTATAAGGGAGATTTCATCCTTAAAACTGAATATATGTTTCAAGAAAGGATGTCAATTGTATGCACCCCAAGTGGAGGAGCCATAAAGGACAAAAGGGCCAATCCTTGAGAATTTTTTAGTACTGCAAGAGATTGAAAATGTATTCCAATAAATATCAGGGTTGCCACCAAAGAGGGAGATATGTTTCTCTATCGGTTTAGTACCAGGAGATGCCCCAATATCAAAAAAACTTAAAAAATGAGTACACCATAATTAAAGGAATTACAAATGAAACTCAAAGAATTGATGAAGAAAGGGTACATATGTCCAAGTGTTTCACCTTGGGGAGCACCAATACTCTTTGTCAAAAATAAGGATTGAAAATTGTGGCTATGTATTGACGTTATACAGCTGAATGAAGCCATTGTGAAGAAAAAATACCCTATACCAAGAATTGATGACCCCTTTCATCATCTAAGAGGGGAAAAGGTATTTTCAAAAATAGACTTGAGATTAGGATACCACCAAGTAAGAATAAAAAAACAATACATCAATAAGACATCCTTTAGAACCAAGCAAAAGCATTATGAATTTGTAGTGGTGCCATTTGGGATGACCAATGCACCAACTTCTAAAGGTTGTCTTATTGATTACATACTTATCTATGTTACTCGGAACATCTTGGATGACATACTTATCTATTCTAAGTTATAAGAAGACCATGAGCATCACTCGAGGTTGGTGTTGCAAGTGTCAAGGGAACATCTGTTGTACACCAAGCTTAGTAAGTGTTATTTTTACGAAGAATAGATCCATTACTTGGGAAACATTATTTCAGAACAAGGTATAGTAGTGGATATGGAGAAGATTGAATCCATTAGAGGATGGCCAACACCCAGGAATGTTTCAGAAGTCATATCTTTTATGGGATTATTTGATTAGTACAGAAGATTTATAGCGAAGTTCTCTAATATTGTTCATCCCATCACTTCTTTGCAAAATAAGGGAATTAAATTTGAATGGAAAACTGAGTGTGAAGAGAACTTTAATTTGTTGAAAGAATTACTTACTAGTGCACCTATTTTGAATATTGTTGACCCAAATTAAAATTTTGTGGTATGTACAGTTGCATGCAAGGAAGGACTTGGTGGAGTCCTCACTCAAAATGGACATGTCATTGGTTATGAGTCCAGAAACATTAAAGAACATGAGAGGAACTATGCCACACATGACTTGGAACTTTCTACCATTATTCATGCATTGAATATGTTGAGGCATTATCTCATGGGAAAGAGATTTGAATTAAGAACAGATCATAGTGGTCTGAAATATCTTTTTGAACAACCAACTTTGAATGCCAGGAAGACAAGATGGATGGAATTTTTAAGTGAATATGATTTTGACATCAAGCATATCAAAGGAAAAGAAAACAAAGTTGTTGATTCACTTAGTAGAAGAATACATTTCATGCATGCTACAACAATTAGTATGCATCAATCATATTTCAAGAGAATAATTTTAGATGTCGATGTTACAAATCAACATTACCTACAGGTAAAAGAAATCTTACGACAGGAAAAAGTACAATAGGAAATTAGAGAATATGATATGAAGGAAGATGGATTACTTATGCATAAAAATAGAATTTATGTTCCTAGTTCCGAAGAACTTAGGAATTTGGTATTAAAAGAAATGCATAATTTTTCATATGTCGGTCATCTCGGTTACCAAAAAATAATTGTAGCAGTTAGAAGCCAATTCTTTTGACCAGGAATGAAGAAAGATGTTTCTTATTACATCACCATATGTATGGAATGCTAGAGAGTGAAGGTTGAGCATAGACGCCCAACGGGTTTGTTACAGTCATTACCAATTTTAGAGAAGAAATGGGAAGTAGTAACCATTAATTTTATAACTAAATTGCCCAGGACAAAAAGGAAACATGATTCAATAATGGTAGTGTTCAATAGATTGACAAAGGCCACTAATTTTGTCAGTTTAAAAACAACACATACAATAGCTAATATTGCAGAAATTTACATGAGGGAGATTGATAGGCTGCATGGCATACCTAAGGAAATTGTATCAGATAGATATACAAAGTTCACTTCAAAATTTTGGAGGGGATTATTCAAGGGATTTGGCACAAATATGAAATTTATCATAGCATACCATCCACAGTCATATGGGTAGACAGAAAGATTCAACCAAGTGACTGAGGACATGTTAAGAATGTATGTGATGGATAAGTCGTCTAAGTGGGAAAATTACTTGCATTTGGTTGATTTTTCCTATAATAATGGGTATCAAGCTTCATTGAAAATGAACCCCTTTGAAGATTTATATGGTAGGAAATAAAATACTCCAGTGAGTTGGTGTTACAAGAAAAATCTCTTTATGGCTAGGGTAAACCAAAACAGACGGAAATGACTGCAGAAAATGACTCTATTCTCAAGTATGCTATGCAAACAAATATGCTAGCAAGACAAGATAAAGGGCCTACTTCGTCCAGATGTTCAATGAAGTCCACCATTGAACACTTGACTCAAAGCAATATACTTGCAACTAGTTCTCAACAACTAAGCACAACAAGCATATGGTGATAATAAATGATGTTCGCACATTCAATAGCATAATCCATTAATAAACATGACAAATAGGTCCATGGAATAATAATTCAAATATTTGCAAGATATCAATGGGACGAGAAAAGAGTATTTCTAATATTAAATGATTAGCATAAGTGAAAATGTTACAGAATTCCATGTCGGCATGGTTCGGAACCGAGAAACTAAGTTCCTTCCAGTTGGGCCTCCACCACTTCAATCCTCCACTAAAGGCAAGCTCATAAAAGAGAAACAATGAGGTTCTCAATCAATAAGGGAAGATATTGGGGGCTGAACATTGTATTCAAACTTAAAGGACAAAGGGATGCAGACTTTATACTCATACCAGTCATGATCCATGATCCATTTCTGAAACATAACCTTACTCATACCAGTCATGATCCATTCCTCCTCTCAGCCATTTATTTTATAGAATTTTTCTTAGTGACCACTTGCCATTTGCACATTTAATTATTTTTCTTTAAATTAATTATGAATTATTCCCCCCATACACTTGTCACTTGTTCCCTTGGTTGCACCAATAAATCCACAATTTAATTAAATTAAATGTCAATTTCCCTCACCCATCCTCAAAGCACTCCTAAAATCAATCCTATTTGTCCCATTATTCCCTTTATTTCCCCTTTAATGACTAACACCTTTCTAAAACTAAGTTGTGTTTAAATTAGGAAAGTTCTTTAGTTAGACTAGACTCTAGATACCTTTCTATGCTTACACATATTTATGCTTTATTCCTTTCTCAATTTAAATTCTAATTTAGTATTTACTTGCACAAGGTGTATTAAATCATTTCTTTTGATTTGTTTTATTTTTATTGATTCTTAATTTGAATTATTTCATCCCCTCATCATTTAATTTAAAATTTTAGTTTTTAGTCTTCTCACTCACTTAGACTTAGGATTTAGTTAAATATTTATTTGCAAACTCTTAGACCCTTAGGGATTATTCTTAATAAATTCATTCTTCAGTTAATTAATTAATTTGGTAGGTGCTCAAGATCTTATAAGGTTTAACATTCACTCAAGTTTTCTAGGCCACCTAGATTCATTGACTCATTGGTTTTTTTTTTAAACACTGCGACGTGCCCTTCAAGATGCACTTTGTGCTCCAAGGGTGCCACTCACCATTGATTCAAATTTTAATTACACGACGTGCCCTTCAAGACACACTACGTGCTCTAAGGGTGCCACTTGCCTTTAACTAGTTTTGATAGTTTTCCAACCCTTGTAGTCAATACTCCATTTAGGCGATCTTGTGAGAGACTAAGTACCTCTAAGGAATAAGGACCCTTCCTTATTACGCTCCCCTTAGAATCTTCGTGAGTGACTGTCTCAGTCTTCCCTCATGGCATCATGGATCTCTTGAACTAGGTAATCGTTAACCTACAATTCGAGCCACGGTGAGAGTGCTAGTAGGTTGTGACAGGGCTACTTCCACACCTCTCCCTCTACATCTAGTTGGTGTGCATGGCCCCTTTAATCCTTATGTGAGTCTGATTAGCAAGTAATCATCAACCTGCATCCATCAATGAAAAATTGTCAATAATCCATAAAAAAACATCATAATATACCTAATAATATGTCACATATTCATAAATAAAATACCCAAACCAATACAATCCACTCCCTGACTCAATCCAGAGTCCAAGGAGGTCCATTGATTCCATAGACATCCTCAATTTGTCAAGTGTCATGCACACTCAGGGGAAACATGTCAATAGCATATGTCAATACATAGATATCAAATAACATAATATCATATTCCATCAACATGATCATAATAATCCATAAGTGAACAAACAACCATATACTAAAACCGGATCACTTGAACGCAAGTGTCCTCAAAGAATAAGTCAATAACATGTTCTCTCAAGAGTGGGATGTTACATACACCCCCTCTTGTTTCAAAATTTTTCTTGAAGTTCCACAGTATATATAAGCAGTAAAAAAAGCATCTGACAAGGTCTAAATGTCTAACTATCAAGCAAATATGGAAACTGTTGGCGCATATCCTATGCATCCTCCCAAGTAGCTGAGTGTGGACTATAATTGTCCCACTAGACCTTGACCTGATCAATTGTTCAACGTTGTAGCTATTGAATGTGATGGCACAAAATGTGCATTGGCTCCGTCGTGAGTGCACCCTCGTCTGACACGTACAAGAAACTCATGTCAATCACATGTGTAGGATCACTAACATAGTGTCTCAAAACAGATACATGTAAAACATTGTGCATATGCCTCAAAGAAATAGGCAAGGCCAGTCGATAGGCCACGGTCCCTTTCTTTTCCACAATTTTGAAAGGTCCCACAAACCTAGGAGAGAGTTTAGCACCCTTTCCAAAATTGATTGAACTCTTGTGCGGTTTCACCCGCAAGAAGACTCGATCACCAACTTTATAATTACGGTCAATGCGATGCGCATTGGCATAACTCTTATGTTGATCTTGCGCTTCTTTAATCCTTTGTCTTATAATTTTCATTTTCTCTTCCATTTCTTGGATCACCTCTAGTCCTACCAGGACCCTATCCTCAAGTCAATACCAGCTCAAAGGAGTCTGACATGGTCGCCCATAAAGAAACTCGAATGGTGCCAATTTAATGGTTCTTCAATAGTTTTTGTTGTACGTGAAATATACCAGTGTAAATAACTCTTCCCAACTCTTTTTTTGGTCCATCACATACATACACAACATATCTTTCAAGATTTGGTTCATTCCTTCTATATTTTTTTCTGTCTCTGGGTGATATGCGGTACTAAAGTTAAGTTGGGTTCCCAAGGCCTCTTGGAGACTAGTCCAAAATCATCCTTTAAACACTAATCCTTGATTGGATATGATCCCTTTAGGCACACCGTGCAATCCCATAATCTCGATGATAAAAATTCTAGCTATGTATGGCACCTGATACGTCATACACATAGGGATAAAATTTGCACTCTTCGTCAGAGTGTCCACTACCATGAAAATCAAGTCGTGCCTCCTTGCTGTCAGCAACAATCCCACAATAAAGTCCATAAAAATGACCTCCCATGTCGATTCTAGAATAGCATGTGGTTGTATCAATTCAACCAGATGTCTATGTTCAACCTTCACTTGTTAACATTCTAGACATCTCACCACGTAGTTAACTATTTCCACCTTCATTCCTTTCCATAAGAATAAGGGCTTAAAGTCTTCCCTCATCTTTGTGACTCCTGAATGAGCCACGTACATTGATCTATGAGCTTCGTTTAAGATCAAAATTCTCAAATCATCGCTAGGAGGTACGTAAATCTGGTTATTATACCTCATTAATTAGTCGTCATCCAATGTAAATCCCTCAAACTTTGGTACCAATGTGGTGTCTTGACCAATATTTTCCTCAACCTCTTTATACCAATCATCGTCGCATTGTAAAGTTAGAATATTTTCTCGAAGATTCGTCTGAATAGGTATCACCAAAAATAAGCGCGGTCTCTGACTCAATGCATTTTCCACTTTTTTCACCATTCCTTTTATGTAGGAAATCTCAAAATCGTGTACGTTAAGAAATTCTAACCAATGCCTCTATCGCGCATTCAAGTCACCTTGCGTAAAAATGTGTTGCAAGCCACAGTGGTTTTTTTTTAGTTCGAATTTCCATCCAATTAGATAGTGTATCCACACTCTCGGGGCATACCCAATGGCCAATGACTCCAAATCATATGTCGCGTAGTTCTCCTCATGCTTCCTTAATTTCCTTAAGATGTAAGCGATCACCCGACCGTCTTGCATCAAGACTCCACCTAAGCCTTCCTTGGATGTATCTGTGCATACCAAGAAGTCCTTGTCCATGTCAGGGACTTTTAGTATCGATGTTTTCGTCAACAGATCCTTGAGACTTCAAAATGATTCTACACATTTCTCGGTCCATACAAACTTCTTGTTTTTCTTTTGCAATTATGTGATCAAATTTGTTATCTTCAAAAAATCTTCGATGAACCGTCGATAATATCCAACTAAGCCCATGAAGCTACTTACTTCTTGTACGTTCGTCAGCGCAGGCCATTTCATAATAGCCTCTACCTTCATTGGATCCACAACGATACCTTCATTGGAGATAACATTCCCTAAATAATGAATCCTCGATTGATCAAAAGAGCATTTCGACAGTTTCCCGTATAACTTGTTTTCTCATAAACATTGTAGTACCAAGCGCAAATGTTCGCCATGTTATTCCATCATCCAAGAACATATCAATATGTCGTCAATGAATACTTGCACAAACTTTTCCAAGTACTCGTGGAACACCCCATTCATCAAGCTCATGAATACCCCTAGGGCGTTTGTTCATCCCAACGACAATGATAAACTCGTAGTGTCTGAACCTCATCTTGAATGTGGTCTTAGGAATATCTTCCTCCTTATTTTGTAACTGGTGATAACTTTATCTCAAGTTGATCCTTGAAAACACCATCGCACCCTTCATTTGATCAAACAATTTGTCTATTCTTGGCAATGGATACTGGTTCTTGATCGTTACCTTGTTCCATTGATGGTAATCAATACAGAGTCTCCATGACCCATGTTTCTTTCTTATGAAAATAATAGGCGCACCCCAAGGTGACACACTTTGACATATAAGTCCTCAGTCCAATAACTCCTTCAGTTGAATTTTCAACTCCTGTAACTCAAGTGTTGGCATCCGATACGGAATTCTTGCTATCGGTTCAGTTTCAGGTTTCAGGTCGATTGTAAACTCCAATTCTCCTTTGGGTGAGAAACTGGATAACTCTTCTAGAAACACGTCAGCAAACTCTCGTACCACCGGAAGGTTTTCTAACCCTTCTACCTCACCCTTATCGTTTAGCACAACAATTTCATATAACTTACATCCCTTCGGTGCTGCCTAAAAATAAAGCTCTCTATAGCCCCTGGATCTATCAAAATACTCAAATTTTGTTCGGCGATGGTACCTGACATATCAAGCATAGTGGATTGTGCTCGGCCTGGAGGTTATTCACCACTGTAGGAATGCTATGGGATTTGCCCAATTCTCCAACTGTGGTGTGTCTTGTTGATATGGATGCTATGGCCCTCTCAACCTGACGGTTTCACTGGTAATTTGGATCTCCACATATCCATCATTCATCCTTCGGTCCAGTACTCTGGGTTCCCAAAGCAGGCGTTGATGTCCTACATAAGGTCGTTTGTCCAGTTAGTCATTTATTCCTCATCTATGAGGGCCTTTTGCACTACATCATGCAATGTTTGACGCATTAGGTTCCTCATTTTGTACGAATGATGAAGTTAAGGCCGAACACACTTGTTGACCTTTAGCTTCTTCATGTTCATATGTGGAGCACACCTAAGCAGCTCTAAGAATCGGGCCTCATACTCGGGCACCATATGACCATCCTGTCATAAGGATTTGAACTTGTTGAGCTGGCACTCAATGAATTCCTTTGACAAATACCTCTCCCAGAACTACTCCTCGAACAGTTCCCATGACACGTCTTTGACGACCATGTTCAGTTGTGGCATGAGCATTTTCCACCATAGAAGAGCTCTCCCCTTCAACTAAAATACCGCCATGCAGACTTTCATTTTGGAGCTATATTTGTGAAGTGCGAAGTACATCGCCATGTTCTCCAACCATGCCTCGACAACTATGTCGTCTGTGGCACCCAAGAACTCGGGAAAATTGACCTTATTGAGTTCTTTGTGAACACTAATAGTAGTTGTTGGGATGCATTATGGACCCTCAGGGGCTACAAGCACCCTGGCCTCATCTCTATCTATACGATTAATCAAGGCCTCTGACATCCTCTGAAAGGACCTCATCAAACCAATGAAATTCCCCCCATAGCAATCTTCTCTTGTCCAAAAACTTTCTCTTCTCCTTGGGGGTTAGAATTATCTGACGTGGATGCTACTGGAGGCATCGCACCTCCTTCCCCAACACCATGTCATCTATCTCCATGGTGTCCTCTATCCAAGATTACCTACATAGACTATTTCAAATTTTAATTAGCGATAAGTTACTAATCAAGGGTTTAATACAATGGAAGGAATAATGATCCACAGTCACGGGGTTGAACCCTCTCTGATACCATAAGTAAGGGCCCCTCCGTTACGACTAAGAATAGTGAAGCACAATAGGTAAAAAAAAAAATTAAGCATTAGGAATAAGCATCAACACATAATTCAAGAAGCGCATAATCGACGACATCATAATTAAGAATTACAAGTGACTCATCGTCGTAATTAATAATGTCACAACCAACACATCAACATAATTAGTAACGACACAAATCAACACATCATCATGCTCAACTGGAATCATCAATACTTTTAATTGCTCAACTCATCGCATAAGTTTAACATAAAGATAACCTGATGATAACATAAAGATAACATTAAGATAACGTAAAGATAACATAAATATGACATAAATATACACCCACCCAACCTACCCTTCAAGGTTAGGACCTCCAAGACACATAAGAAACACTCAAGCCCGGGATTCATCCGATTGATTTTGACCACTTAAGGTCTCAGGGCTGGCAATTGTTCTAAGGAACAAGGAGTTTTCTACATCCCACTAACACCATCAAGTCGAAAATCAATTGGCTATATCAACAACATCAACGATAATCAATGGCACCATGGTATTCTAATAACCAATCAAACATCACATAAATTCCATGGTGCAAGAGAATTTAACTACTAAATCAATCATACAATGACATAAGTTAAGGCGCAAGTGTGATCAACTTTATTTTTATGGTGCAGAAGCAAACAACTATTTTATTTCAATGTGCGCAACAAATTCTATTACAACATACATCACATCATTCAATGGTGCAAGAGTAATTATCGATTTAATTCAAGGTGCGGAAGAAATATAATCTAATAATTTCAACGTGTAAAAATCTAGCTACTCATTCATTTATTCCATGCACAAAGTAATCTAATTACATCAATTTAAGGGCGCAAGAGAATAATTATGAAGAAATCACACGTCAACTCAAATTAAGGAGCGCAAGTAAATTTTATTACTAAACTAATCATGCATCACCATTATTGCAATGTGTGTGAGTAATCAAAAGCGTAAACATTTATGCGTCAACACTAGTCCATAGAGCCATGCAATATAACCACTTAATCATTAGCATAAATAAGAGATTGCTATTTGTATGGATATTTAGACTTTTAGGATGTTAAACTAAGTTTTACAATTAAAGAAAATGAAATTTATTCATTAATTTAATAGTTATTTAGACACTTCATAATCTGAATAATAATAATCATAGAAACATATTTGACAATAATTATCCATAACTCCAAATTAATAAGGATTTTACATAGACTAAAACAGTAACCACTGCACGAGAGGATGTTAATAAAGGTTACCAATAATTATACACCATCAATCAACACCAATATTTTTCAAGAAGCAAAGTCGTTGAAACACTCAAGGAATATATTAAAACTTCAAGCAACCCCAAGATGTGAAAGAGAGACCCAAAATTTGTTGTTTGGATACTCAAGTGACTCAGAACCCTTGTTATTATCTCCAATCTAAATTAAAAGTTGGAATTGTGGAAAAATATCTAAAGGGGTGTCTCTATTGTATTAATTCTTTAAATAAGATAAAAGGCCACAACAAAAGAATGGTTACCCTTCATGGTAATCTTCCACTATTTTTTTTCAGGTTTCAACACATAACATAATTATTAAAAACTATATATATTAAATATCAATATATAAGTACATACGTAATATAAATAAAGTGATAAAGGCCATTTATAAGGATTATAAAGACGATTAATCAAAATTATCATAAATTTAAAAGAACAAATCAAAATGTGTAGTTCCATCACATTGAAGGTTATGGTAGAAGTCCGCATGGGATGCCTCTACAGCAAAAGGGTAATACAACATATGGAAAATGCAGAGAAAAAAGAGGTTAAGAACCATGGGCGAATACACCAACGCAGGCATCATTCTGGGTAAATGCAGAGAACAAAAATGAGGTTAATCTCATTGGAGGCAAGGCTCATAACCACACCATAAAAAAGAAAATGACCGCAGACTTGGTCTATGTCGTTCCTTCAAACAATCCTAGGTGAAATTTTGATTACAAAAATAGAATTTAATGCAAGAAAAAATGTGAGGGAAGATCATCACGCATAGGTAAACCAAGTAAAGTTATGAATAGGTAGGGTGACTTAAGGAAATATCTTTATCCTTGCGTAAGGTGCGAAATTAGTGGGGGGGCTTGTGTCCTTCCACTCGCCATTTCTAGATGAGCATTGGGGAAAATGTGTTGATCTCTATCAAGTTCAGGGGGAAATCACTCAATATTAATTCATGACAACATAATTAACTTCGGTTACCTTCAAGGAATAAATTTGTGGCAGAGAAGTAGCTTGTTGAATTCTAGGATTAATTTTATGGCTGGGGAATTAGCTGGTGTGCATTCCAAATGGAATTTTGTGGAAAAGAATAGTTGGTTTTCCTTCACAATAGAATTTTCATGGCAGAGAAATATGGGTTGCATTCCCAACAGAATTTTTGTGGTAGAGAAAGTTGGGTTGCATTCACAATGAGATTTTCATGGAAAAGAATACAAATTTTCGTTGAGCAAGGGAGGAAGCGCAGAACAATTCACTCCTAACAAATGCAGAGATTAAACAATTTTCACTAAGAAAAAAGGAAGAAATTGTAGAGCAATTTCACTGCCCAACAAATGCAGAGTGTTACGAGGGAAAAACTCTCTATGGTCAAGGGTAAACCACAACATACATGTATGACTGCAGAAATCAACTCAATTCCATTGTATGCTATATAAACTAATGTGCAAGATAAGAAAGAGGCCTATCTCAATCCAATGTTTGATGATGTTCCACCGTTGAGCACTTCGACCCAAAGCTTTATACCTGGAAAAAGTTTTCAACAAACAAGCAGAGAAAGTACATAGTGATAATATAAAGGGGTTAGCACATTAGATAACATAATCCATTAATAAACATTACAAACATGTCCATGGATAATAATCATATATTTGCACGATACCAATAGGATGGGAAAGGAGTATTTCTATTAATAATTGATCAGTAGAAGTGACAACATTATAGACTTCTGTGTTGACAAAGTTTGAAACCAAGAAACCAAGTTCCTTCCAACTGGGCCTCCACCAAAGGCATGTTAGAAAAATAGGACCGCAGAGCAATAAAATAAAAAAAATACGGAAACAAAACACAGAAGATACACAAT
>JASDQU010437863.1:41991-58519 GCA_032191745.1 Picea mariana | reverse complement strand
ATTGGATACCCTGATGGTGTGAAAGGATATAGGCTTATTGATATTTCCTCGGACTGGCTCATCATTGAGCGAAGTGTCCAATTTGAGGAAAGTGTATCGCATGCACCTCAGAAGCCGCATGCAGACACCTTCATTCTTCCATCTCTCTGAGATGATGAGCATGCACATGTTGACTCATCTTTAGATGAGAGTTCTGATTCAGAGGACTTAGATGATTCAGATTCAGATTCAATACAGTCATATGCAAAGTCATAGCATCCAGATGCAGTTATAGAACTAGAGAAAAGGCCCAAGTGGGCATAAACTACTCTTCAGCATGCAGGGGTTCTCGTTGGTGATCCAACAGATACTAGGAGGACTCGATCTGATTTCAAGGAGCCTCCTGTTGCACTCACCTCCACTGAACCATTGCCCTCCAAGCATATTTTCTTGGTTTAATCTTCAAATCCACAGTCTTATGGTGAGGCTGTTGGAAATCCCTTTTGGGAATCCGCCATACAGGAGGAGTACAACTCCCTCCTCGAGAACCAGACTTGGGATCTGGTTCCCCTTCCTTTTGGGAGGAAACTTGTCAGATGCAGATGGGTCTACAGGACCAAGAGCGCAGTGGATGGATATATTAGCATATACAAATCTAGGATTTCAGCAGGTTCATGGTATTGACTATGATGAGACCTTCACTCCAGTAGAAAAGATGGATTCCACACGATTGGCACTTGCCATTGCGACAACCAAAAGATGGGAAGTCCATCAGATGGGCGTGAAGAATGCATTTCTTCAGAGTGATGTCTCTGAGGAGATCTACATGGAGCAGCCCCAGGGATTTATGTAGGACTCATCTTTTCTCTGTCAATTGAAGAAGTCCCTTTATGGCTTCAAGCAGGTTCTGAGGGCATGGTATGCCAAGATGGACTCCTACCCCTTGTCACAGAACTTTGTACGTTGTAAAKCAAACCTGAATGTCTACATGCTCAGGACGGATGTTTCACTTCTACTTTTAGTTATGTACGTTGATGATTTTCTTATCACCGGTTTCTCGACTTCAGCGATTGTTGCAGTCAAGAGGATTCTACACGACAGKTTTTTKATGAYGGACATGGGTCCTCTACACTTCTTCCTTGGACTCAAGATCATTCARGATGCATCAGGAATCAAATTATCTCAGGCCAAGTATGAACGAGATCTCCTTGAGAGATTTCACATGACAGACTGCAAGTCTGCTCCGACTCCTTTCCTATCAGGAGTCAAAATTGAGGATGGYGGGGAGACTCCACTATTTGACATCACACTGTACAGACAGCTAGTGGGGATATTTTYTTATTTCACACACTCCAAACCAGACCTCTCCTATGYAGTTGGCACAGTTTCCAGGTTCATRCAGAAGTCGCATGAGCTACATTGGAAAGTTGCAAAGTGTATCCTTCGATACGTATAGGGCACCATCACCTTTGGGATTCATTATGCAGCAGACTCTACATTAGATCTCATCGGGTTTACTAATTCTGACTGGGTTGGCGATAGCACTGATCGCAAGTCCACATCTGGTTACTCACTCAGTCTTGGTTCCAAGCCTATCTGTTAGTCGAGCAAGAAGCAAGTTTCCATTGCTTTATCTTCAGCTAAGGCAGAGTATAGAGGAGTAATTAACATAACCATTCAGGCTATGTGGCTACAACATTTTCTCACTGAGTTGGGCATTTAGTTTCATCGGTCGATCATCATCTGGTGTGACAACTAGAGCACTCTGAAGTTCTGCAGAGATCCAGTTTAGAGGCAGTGGATGAAGCACATCGAGATCCACATGCACTACATCCGGGACTTAGTACATGAGGGGATCATTGACTTACATTTCTGTCCTTCAGCAGAACAAACGGTAGACATCTTCACCAAGACCTTCACTGAGCAAAAGTTCCATTCTCTGTGAAGTCGTCTTGGAGTGAAGGACACAGTTTCCTAGCAACTGTAGTTCTTCTTTTTACATACATTGTACCTTGAAGGGGGGGTTTTCCCATGAGGTTTTCCCTCTTTCCTCACTTTATTTTCAATGTATCTTTTGTATTTGGGTACCTAACATGGCCTTGTTGTCGGGACCCATTCTTTATTTTCACCATAATGATGTTCAAGGGGGGTCTTGGAGTTACTTCACACACACCTAGGATTTCTTTTTCCTAATATTTTTCCTTGTTTATTAGTCATTTTGCAGTCTCCTATATTTTAGGAAGAATATTCCTCTAGGGAGAATATTCTCTTTAGTTTTCACTTCAGTTTGATTAGTTGAGTGGAGTCTAGATACTACATTGACATTATCACCATGCAACATTGGGATCATCACCAACTAATGCGCATTTTCCTTGGGATCATCACCATACTAGCACATTACTCATGATTCCCTAATATCCTCCTCACTTCACTCTATTTCATTTAGTTAACTGAAGACTGATTGACTAGTTAACTCAGCTAAGTGGCAGTTCACTCCCGTAACTTCCTGAGAGACTAGACTAGGTGGCAATTCACTCCCGTAACTAATGGTTTGTGTCCAAATCACTCTAGACCACCACTATGGTGCATTGGTTCTCCTCTAGTGCGCACTCATTGAGTTATACAGAGTATATCATGTGTAATGTATTCATTATTCACAACGGTTAATGAGAATTCTTTCATTCTTTCTCTCCTTCTTCTTTCTCCTATTCTCTCTGCAAATGTGTGTATCATTGTTTAGCTAGATCTATTATGTGCAGGTTCAACAGATTTACATATATCACCATCCTCATTAAGTATTCTTATTCATGATTGAGGCACTAAAGGATAATTAAGAAAGTGTTAATGAAAGTATTTTCTCTTTAATATCTTTCATTTAAACATTATTCACTCCAATGCCTTTCATTTAAACATTATTCATTTTAAGTGCATGTAAACACCTCAACAATGCAACCTCATTAGTACCTTTAGGTGGTAGAATCTCATTTTAAAATACTAAATTCCATGGAGTACAATACTAAGTGGGATCTTGTAGCATGTAGTGACCCAAGGGTCAAAAAGTTGAAATTGGCTTGTGATCATTGTATTTATAGACACTTGCTAGACATATGAGTCTTAGAATATTAGCTAACCAAGACTTGTGATGAGGGTGGTATAGATTCATTTAACAAGGGAGAGATGCATAGAAGCTAGTCCCTGCCTTTGCTAAAACTAATGAGAGACAGAGAAGACTAACTAGGATTGAAATCCAATCCAATCCTTTATGAAAATGACACTCAACAAAAGGTTAAAAGAGATTCCTTTGAAGCATGACCTTATACATTGAGATTTTCATAGCTAGTGATGGTGAGTTACATTATAAAGAGAATTCATGTTTATTTGGAAAATTAGAGATGGAATATCAGAGATCGTATATGGAGAGAATTTATGCCACCCTTCCTTATCTATCGACTTAGCCATCCATCATTTCTATTGAGTGGCATAAATTATATCTATATATACGATCTAAAAATATATAAGGTTAATGTTGCTCAATCTAGTTTTTTTTAATCTTTTATTGATTAAAAGTTTTGTAAGTGAACCATGTTAATTATTTTCATTCACTGTTTTTTTTATTTTTATAAAATCTTGGTGCATTAAACGTTAACTTTAGTCTTGTAATTAGAAATCCCATGTTATGTGAATGATCTTTCCATTTAATGTCATATGCATTTGTTGTATTTTAATTTTATTTTATCTCCATGTTACTTTACAGAATTTTGTGTTTATGTGCTTTTAGAATTTTGCAATTCAGTTATGTCAATTACAAACTTGATTTCTACATACAAATGCTTTAGTTGTCTTGAACATGGTAAACTTGTCATATGATTTGTATTATGGATGCATTCACTTATGTGGTGAGATATTTGAAAATTTATATGTGAAGCTTTCTTGTGGTGAGATATTCTATTATAGAGATAGTGGTATGAATTTTTTTTTAAATCACTCTATCAATAATGGAACTGTTAATATAGTGATTTTAAAATGTTACTATCGATAGATTTTCATTTGATGCTTTCTGCCCATTTTTTCTATTTCTTAATTGAATTAAAACTGTGTATATGTTTTACCTATACAATGTTTTTAAAAAAGAATTGTGAAACACACTGAAAATAAATAAATTTCACCCTGAGAGGTCAAAGCAACCAATATCGATTACAATAATCTGCATAGTGGAAATTTGAAAACTGGCATGGTCTTCCTGGAGCAAATAGAAAAAACACATCCAAAAAAATTACAGCACGGTCTTCTTGCATCAAATGGACAAAACACATCCAAAAAGATTACAGCATAGCCAATTTGTTGTGATACAAGATATAAACATCTAACTGCAAAGAAAATACTTAAAGTTTAACTTATAGCTTCTATTATTTCCAGATTCTGCATTCTCTCCTGCATCAGTTTTCTTATTGAGTTTGTTACTAGACTTGTATTTCTCATTTTCATCCTTGACCTTACCTGACTTTTTCAACACCTTTTTCCTATCCTTTGCATCTGAATATGTCTCCTTTTCATTCACTGTAGTTTTTACATTACCAGACTTCTTAGACAACTTCCCATTTCCTGTTTCAACAGTAGTTTTTGAGGCTTTTTTGCCAACTTTCAAGGGTCTTTTCCATTGCCCCAGATTTGAGGCCTCATGTTCTTGCAACTCCCTGTCAGAATTATTTGCTTCATTCTGTAAATCCTCATTGTTGTTTGGCCGCTTCTCTGCAGGATTATCTGCTTCATTTTGTAAATTCTCAGTGTTGTTTGGCTGCTCCTCTGAAGTAAAAGCAAATTCAAAATTCGATGCTCTAACAATGTATACATGTCGCTAATAAGTGAAAAGCATGATTAAATATAATGATGTAAATAGGACTCTCAATACGGTGTTCTCATTCAGATCAATCCCTGAAGAATTAATAACTAGTGTTGCAAAACTAGGCATTAACAAAAAATTGGGAAACGGAAAAACTCGAAAATCACTGAGAAAAACTCGAAAACACAGAGAAAACTGAAAAACTTGGAATAAATAGGAAAAAAATGGGGAGAAATCAAATAACTTTACACACTGATTATAATAACCTTGAATCTCGTTGGTTGGAAAAACTGGAAAACCAAATAGTATCTGTCTTCCAACTGATGTTCGATCAAAAAACCTCTCCATCCTGCACTTAGGCCAGTTTTTCCAGAAAGGAAGAGTGTTCTTGAATCTTCACCATTCTCGTCCTCTAGAATCATCCATTCATCACGTTTTGGCATGTGTATGCAACAAAAATGAGTAGGAAGACCCTATGCATCCCACATTCATCAAAAGCAAGAACCCAAACCTCATATATTCAATAGGATATGATCATGTCAAAGCCCGGTATAGATGATTATTGACAGGCAAAATGCTTTTCTATTTTTTCACTTACCAGCCAAAATCCTTTAGAGACATGAGAGTGTAGCATAGGCTTCAGAAAAGTTGGGTGTGTAGATACTAACTCAGACTCAATCTTGGCTGCAGATTCTATTGCTTCTTGCCTTTCTTCAGGATTGGCACACCTCACTGAAAACAACGATGGATGGCCATAACTGCAAGAAACATCACCTCCAGTTACAATTATATGTCTTGTAGTACTACTAGCACAGCTGTTAACTGGCGGCTGAAAACGTGGAAAGGTATTGGCTGAAAACTCGTGTCCCCAATATAAAACGTATGTGGTAATCTGTAATCTGTCTGTGGTAATATGAAACGTTTGGCTGCATGGTTTAATCCTACTTAATCATTTACACGTGGCATTTACATATCCTTACAGTAATTTTTTAATGTGATTAGGTAAATGTTAAAAAGTAAACATGTTAACTGATGCCTTGATAAATGCAAGAAAGTTGTGAATAATAAATCTGACCCATTGATTTTGGAGGACTAAGAATATGCCAGCATCTTCAATGCATAGCGATCAGATTAAGATTTAAGGTTAAAAGATCATTAATTATGTCCATTGTCAATAGGTGTACTTGGGCGTAACTAAAAAATATAATAGAATAAAAAAAAGATTAAATATCCAGCTTCTTATAGAGAAAATTAATCTTAAAGGTAATGCATCCAAAACCCTCTGCTAAAACACTACTAAAAACTATAAAACTTCTAGGTAATATCCAAATAAACTCACATCTTCTGGAGGTGGGGAATGTCAATGGGCGTCTGCCATGAAATGATAAAAATTACATTACCAAGCCATCTTCCTGCTGCTCTAAATAAAGCGTAAATACTCCAAGCAAATTATCCACTCTTAAAGGTTACACTCTTGAAAAGAAAACACGTTAGTAAAAAATCCTTGGCATGTAAAACAAGGCAAGACAAAAGGGGCCACGCATCCCCTCTCATGCAATATTCGATTTCGATTTTGTTGGTAGTTTCTTTCTCCACTGGGTTTGGATTTTCAAATTCATTGGTTTTCATTTTCAAATTAGTTGGATAAGAGGGACTTCAGTATCTGATCCGAGGGCAAGGTTGAGCTTTCAATTTGAGGACGGACTCTATGAAATCTCTCAACCCGGTACTCAGGTGATTTTTACCTCCATAGTTGGTTTATGATGCTTAGTTTTTTATTATAGACTTGATTGATGGTTTATTATGCTTAGTTTTTGGTTATAGGTTTCATTGATGACCGGTTAGGAATGTAGAAATCAGAAATTCATGAAAATTTGGATCTGTTATATGTTTCTTCCCACAACCTTCGAATCATTCAAATTCAAACCATTCAAGATAACATTCCCATGAAACAGTTACAGGAATGTCAGTATATAAACATGAAAAATATTGCCTGAAGGTATCATTGTGCTAAAACCACGAAACAGTTACAGGAATGTCAGTATATAAACATGAACAATATTGCTTGAAGGTATCACTGTGCTAAAAAGTTTTAGCACAACGATATACAAAAACATTCAAACATTATGAGTCACTGGAATTTTGCATTATGAGTCACTAGAATTTTGCACTCATAGATAATGAACAATATTATATGAATACATGCAAAAGATAAAATTTCCGGCTCTCTTTAATCTTCTAATATTCCTGGGAAATCGTTCATCAATGGCCTCATGCAAATTCTGGAGCTGATGATAACCAGGCAATGGACTACGTTAGGGTATTTTTGTGCCATCTAAAAGGAAACAAAGTCACCGTAGCTATGCTCGACCATGATAACGCTCGGCTCTGAGACGTTGGAGCATACTATTCAAACGGTGGACACGATTATAGATAGAGATGAGAAGGTGGATAGTGGAGGTGGCCAGTCTATGAGGAGGTGGCAAGCCTGGAGCTACTGCAGAGGAATAATGAAGGTTCTAGCTATTGCAGATACTGCATTGAAATATTGTCAAAACCTCAGTGTCAAAGCCAATCAAAATGTCCAATTAGAAATTTTATTGAAATTTTAATTTTTAAATTTAATTTTTAATTCTGACAAATGAAAAAATAAAATGACATACACCATCGGAATAAAGTCATATCACCGAATTGTGAACCAACTATAAATTAGATTTACAAAATTTTGTAAATAGAAAAAATATTTTTTTTTTTTTAAATCAAGGTAATTTCAAATTATATAGAAACTTTGGACATGGTTGATTACTTGGATAAACTAATATGTAGTCAACCTAGTTTGACTACTCACCGAAAGCTATAGTCCCTGGCAAGGCAAGGACTAATAAAGCATGCTTCTTTGATAAAGTACAAATCGTCTTGCAAACAACATACCAAGTATTGCCACATCCCACAGTGATGGCCTTTAAACTTAAAATGCTCCAGTCTTATCATTGTGCATCATACAAAGGTTTAAAAACTAATCTTCAATTACTGAATTAATAATTTAGTATTTATAAGATTTATGAAAAGTACAAAGTCAACCCATCCTTGTATATCTCCTTCCTTGTATATCTCCTTTAACGTTATTTTTAGTCCCTGCCCTTCGGGCGCGTAGGGACTTATAGTAAACGATTTTTAACATTTCTATTAATCATGCACACGAACCGATGAACTTTCCATGTTTTAACCTAAAGTTTTGGGTAATTGATACACTTTTTAAGTTTCCTTTCATTAATTTATCCAAGGTTTTAAGGTTTGACCTCTTATTTGGCCTCATATCGAGGCAAGATGCTTCTCAAGCATAGGAAACATAGGAAACAAGAGCTTTAAACTAAATAAAATGAATATGCAACAAGGAAGGTGAATTAATGTTAAGTTTCAACTTAGCATTAATTCCCAAACATTAAATGTTTAATGTTTTGGATGCATAAAGTCTATAACCCACTTTGTAATGTTTGGAGGTGGCGTTGGTGTTGGTGTCCCACAATAACCGTGTCATGTCCTTGAAACGTGTGTTGTTAGTTGATTTCCCTGTGTTGGGCGACGAAGGCTTCCATTAAATTCCATCCCTGTATTATGCTCTTCCACCTCTCCTCCCATTCCATTGCAACTTTCCTCCCCACTATATGGATGGGCCTGTTGCGCAACTTGAATTCTCATGAAAAGAGGCACATGCCTAGGTTGCTCCTCTCTATCCCTCCTTTCATCTATCCTTCCTTTACTTCCTTAGAGGGAAACCTTTCATCCATCCTTCCTTTGATTCCTTAAAGGGCGACGCAAGTAGGACCTGATTACAATATCGTGACTACCGGGGCCGGTAGCCAGGATCGAAGTTCAAAGAGAAGAGTAGAGACGGGTCATGTAGTCATTGAAATAATTAGAGATGTCCTTCTCATTAGTAGCTTTTCATTATCCCTGCTCGTTGCTTTCGAACTTGCTTGCCCCGACGTTACTATCTGTGTCTCCGTTCGACCACGAGCAGTGAGTGACCAATGAGGCAGGTGGCCTCGTACAACACCAGCTCTTGGTCTCCCAAGTAGTGTGCTAGAAGATCTATGAGTGTCGGACATGTGCATAGAGTGGAATCTGCAAAGGATTTTCAAGTACCTCAATCTTGTTCGTGGTAGCCTATCCTTACATCGACCGTCTCATTCAATTCCATCCGCAAATCTGCATCACGCTTGTTAACGTCCACAGGTTGCTCATCACCAGCGTCATGGTCGCCTCAAAGTTCCTCAAAGACTTGTAAGCGAATTTTTACATTTAATACTTTTTGCTTGACAACAACGATTACCCTATTTCTTGTTTTAGTAAATCGTTGATGTTATTCTTCAATTTTAACAATTAATCTCACCCTATTTCAGTTCAACCAGTGAGGCGTGAGTGAGAGGAGTACTACAAATTCTGAATTAAATGTCTTGTAAATGCTCAATGATGGGCACAAAAACTGAAACGCATATGAATCTATGAAATTCATATGGTTGAGAAGATAACGAAAGCTATCCAAAGCTATGAACATTTTATTGCTACAAGCCAACAACTTCTAAATCCATTTTCCACTGGATAGGTTTGCAAAGCGAGCAACAAGCAAAGTTGAATCTAGCTTAACTATGAATGAAAACGAGTAGACAGTAAATTCGAGCAGGAATATATAGGCAGTAAACTCGAGCAGGAATATATAGGGACAATTCAACTAAATGTTGGTTGTTGATTCTGTATACAATACTCACAATTTTCCATGTCTTATGGCCTTTAATAACAGTAGGTTGATTACCAATTTTACTTCAGAAGAGCGTGATGATGGTATAGTATCATGGTCATTGCCTCTCTTTCTTTGACCTTGAAATATTTGGATTGAATGCATGTTAACATACTTCCAAAGCCTCGGAACTGAGATTCAGTGCGGTACCCTCCCCACTATTGTGTATATCACATTCTTGCTTGGATGCACAGAACTAGGAAATGAAGACCCAAAAACTGGATACCATTTAAAGAAATTGTCCATATCTCACACCTCAATGCCACTCTCCACTTCACTCTGAAACTAGACCCCCTCGCACACCTGAAACACGAAGCTTACTCCCCCACCAACAACCCTGAAGGAAAAAAAGAATGGACGACTAGTAACATGAGGAAGTAAAACCAGTTGATAGCAACGCAAGCGAGAGTCATAGCAGTGATAAAGCCAGAGCCAGTCACCCATGTACTTCCCATGAAAAATCATAGTATGACATATGGAGGAAAGACTGGGAACCGAGACACACGTCACTTGAGAAGGCTCCCGTCACAACTTTGTATTCAGAAAGGTAAAATGAATAAATAAGAAAGCACACTGAAAAGATAAGATACCAGACCAGAAATAAGCATGGCCATGCTGAAAATGCAAAGAAAACTAACAAAAAATTAAGATTTAAATTTTATTGGTTAGCTTTTACTTTATCTAAATTACACCACACCAATTGGTCTTACAAATATCGCACATCTATTCTTTAGACAATACTAATTGAAACATAAATAAGGTATTCACTCAAGATTTTATTATGAGCAACGTTACATCTCCTCTAAAATCAGTACAGAAATCCATACACACAATCATGAAATAATTGACCCATTTTTATATCTTTGTCCTTAGATAAGCAATGATATAATATTAACTATCGTTTTTTTCAAAATATCAGTGCAAAAATCCATACACATAATCATGAAATAATTGACCCATTTTTATATCTCCGTCCTTAGATTTGCAATGATATAATATTAACTATTGGTTTTTCAAAATATGTCATTGTTTGTGTGTGGACCTATTTGCGTTGAAAATCAATTTTAAATCTCAAAGAAAATAGCATAAGCATTGGATGGAGCTATATGCGTTTAACTGTGCTTTGATAAGCAAAACGCCATACTGTCACACGCAATTACTTGCCCTTCAATACTCAGTCTTATTTGCCTACCAAGCTTCGTGTCCATGGCCAGCCAAGGACACCATCCCATCTAGTCTTCCCTTTCTGGCACTCCTCTCCCGCCCAAGCGCTTTGTCTACCCTCGCCTCCATCACAATTAACAAATGCTCCTTTGTTGCCCAGCCCTCTATCCAACACGTCGACGGCAATTAATGAATGTGAATAGGAGTTAAAGCGAGTTGGCGAATATATATATCCATTGTCAAATTTGAACAACAATACGACCCGTCATCCATTATCAAATTTGAACAATGATAGGACGATAGAACGATATTATGGTTCAACTCAAATTCTCATGATTTCTTCATCGCTAAGAATTTCACTATGTGTGTATCCTCGATATTAGGATTTTAAACCATACATACAATGTTCCTTGGACGGTTAGCCTAGAATATAGTTTGGAACTTTTGTTTCTATAATAATCAATATCGCACGCTCAGATTTGGAGACTTGTGTAGGAATATCGAAGCAGCAAGTCCATGAAGTCCCTGACTTTAGGGAAGTAATATTTTTGCCTTCTTAACAGAGACTTGTTGCTCTGCAACTACCCTTGTTTTAATCTTAATCTTATCTAAAATGGTAACTACATTCTCAAATACATATGTCCAAATAATTTAAGATTCTAGATTTTGAACCTAAAGACAAACTTTGAGACTAAGAATCAGAGTGATGTCTTGAATGCAAAGAGGTTGAAGGGGATCTCTTTGGATTAAAATGATACATATCCACAAACATATCAATAATGTCATTCAAGGGCTTGTATATTTAATGTTTAGGGTGGTTAAAAACATAATGTGATGTGCCAAGTGGAAGCGAACAATTTGAAATAATCTTTTATCCATTAAATAGTTCTCCGAAGTTCTCCCTTTATTAAAATTTATCTTTATGACTTGTGCATATAAATAACATACAAGTTACATTATCATTTGTGCTTATTGATTTACTTATGGTTACATTTATGCTTATTGATTTACTTCTAGTTACATTATGAAGTTTGTTGTATAATATTATTTTTTTAATTAAAATCATGTTTATTGTTGTAATGTATTCGATTTCTAAGTTAAGTGTCATCAATTCAAAAACAATTTAGCCAGCTAAAAAGAAAACTTAAAAATCCTTCATATATATAAAAGAAAACTAAGGAACAGTAGGTCCATAAATTAGCATGCATCTCACAACATATACTAAAACATGAATGCATCCAGTAAGCACACTACAAACATACAACATTTAAATATTCATTTACACAACGGAATATTCATAATAAAAACACATAGCACTTATCTGTTAATGATTAACTAACTGGTTGCATGCGAAGGATGAACCTCACATTCATATGAGTTGTTGCTCATTTTCTCTCAACAATAGACCACCCCCAAGTTGATGTTATGATTCCACAAGGATATATGGCCCTCTTGTTGTCCACTCTCCACTTACAACAACCCCAAAATCTAGGTTCTACTCCCAGGGTAGTTCCAATCCTCCAACTCTCTTCCCCACAACCTGCACAACCCAAGGAATGAACCCCCTTCATTGCTCACAGTCCCTTAGGATATACCATTCGTTTATTAGGGATTCCAGTGCACCCAGTTAGCCAGGAATATCTTAGCTAGGGACTCCATGAACTCTCAGTGGCTTCAGGAGTGCTCACAACAACCTTCGCAAGGCTCTTGAGCAATTTCCTCAACGGGAAAATGCACGATATGCTTATAACTCATTTTACAGAAACACATGCCACATTTCTAGCATTAAACACAACCACATTTCAAGCACAACAGGATTGGTGTTCTTCCCAGCACTAAACTCCCCTCTTCCTACCCAAAATTTGCATGTAAAAATTATCTTCTTTAGCGATACGAATTTTTTTTCCTCAAGCCAGTTGACTACTCAATCTACCCAATATTGATTGTAATTCAACCCCATGCTCCCCAATAACTATGGGATGTGACTCTCACACCTACCCTCTTATATGAGTGTAATGATGGGCTTTGGGAACACTCAACAACACATAAAAGGTTATACACAATGATAATAATTTTAGGAATGTGGGTTGGATTAATACCCATGAATATTTCCCCCTTTGACCCCTCTCTCTTATAGAATCATAGTCCCCCCATTGTTTTCATCCCTCTAGTATAGTAGCCAATGATTGCTACTTTTATTAATCATTTCAATGTACATAATACATAGTTTGACCCTTGTCCATTTTAATCAGTACGGGCGCCTCGCCCCAACACATCATCTCACTAGCCTATTTTACATTTATTCAATTACATTATAATTTGTGGGGATTAAAACTAGGGATGTTACATTCCCCTCCCCTTTATTTTCGCATTGTCCTCGGTGCACAACACCACCAAGTGTACATTCATTTTACAATTTTGGCTCTCTAGCCATTAATAAACATAGAGGCTCTTCATCCTATCACATGGGCGTTCAGGCCCAAGAACATAAATACATAAGTGATCTGGCCCAAAACATAAATACCTATGCACTCTGGTTCCAAAACATAAATACATAACCCACTGACCTTCTCCTACAACTATCTCGATTTCCACAAGCTCTCTTCCACACACCTTCCCGACCCACGGAATGTACACCTTCACTAATATCATTCCATCAAGTTGCACCATTTGTTTATCAGGGCCTCTCTGGCATAGGTAACCAGAGATATCACTACCAAGATCACAAGGGACTTTCTGCTGGGAAAAATACCAGGAAAAATAACCAGGAGAAACCTTGTTGCTACAGTGAAACTCACACAGGAAAGCACTCTTCAGGCATGACAACTTGGTTCTTCTATAGTGAAACTTACCCTAGATTTCACTCTTCATGCCTAACAACCTAGTTCTTTTGTTGTACTCACCCTCTAGGCTTAGGAATCCCTTTCATTATTATACAGTTCCTCAGGCAATCCATCATTTTCCAAGGTGTTCTTGCACAGATGAATGCCAACTTGCTGCTAGAATTCCACTAGCAATATATAACCTATGGAAATCATCCCATCTTCATCATATGCATACAGTCAATATGAGACATCGTCATACAATTTTCATTTATAAATTTTCAAATCTCTTTTACACAGGAAAACATAATTTCCCAAGCATGAGTTTTATGCTCATTATGTTTGGCTCTTGCAATAGTAGATATCAATATTCCTTATGGGATTACATCCCTACGATATCCAAGACCATTCTTCCTGCAATTTTCTCAACTTCCATTTAGCCAAACAAATTGTTAGCATATCATAACAATTTTCAATTATTAATTTCTCAAATATGTTTTATACAAAAAAGTAAAATTTCCTAGGCATGATATTTCTTCTCGTTATGTTTGGCTCTTTCAACTATAGATATCAGTCTTCCTTATTGGCTTACATCATTTCCATATCCAAGACCATTCGTCCTACAATTTCCTCAACCTTCTTGCAGCCAAACAAGTTGTTAGTATCTCATGCACAATATCATTTCACTGCAACATTTACATTCATCCCATGAAGTGATTTTCAAAATTATACTAATCTAAAAATTCCATCACTTCCAGATATTATCCATATTGAGTGGAATTAAATCATCATTCCTCACATATGCATTATCAACACCCAAACTTTTTATAGTTCATTCAAACATTACCAATAAATAAAACCAATGTGTCGATACCCATAGCCACATTTACACAACGCATACTTACATTGACTCTAGAATACCATATATCCATGTCATGTTTTCCACCATGGTGAGTTGAAGGAATATCCCACGCCTCAATAGATCATCAAAACTCTTCCCTGCAACCTATTTGATCATTCGGATATGTTCCTCTTCAACCCATATACAACAATAAGAATGTAATTCTCTTAGTGTTCTCCTGTGTCGAAAAAGAGGTTGCAATACAAACATCGGTTATATAGGGGAAAACCATTATGCACTTGGATGGTGCTATATCCCTTATATTTCCAACCACATCATGGTGTCACACATGGCCATCTATAATTCCATTCATTTCTATAGAAGGGGTATGTTCATGTTGGCCTCCCAACCAACACCCTTTCATTTTGAGATCAAAACAAAAGGTAACCCTTCGAAAGTGCTTCTCATCAGACAATTCCCTATATATTTTAATTTTGCCAGGATTTTGATCAAGCTCTCTCAATGTTACATTGTGTTGATTCTTTTTCTTTTTTAATTAGTGACTTTGCAATGTTTTATGTCAAACTTTTAGATGTTTACTCATCATGGCAAGTATACACAACTCCTCCTTCACACGTTCTCTTCAATATGTTGAAATCGTAACGATTCTTAATTTCATGACTAAAAGCATGTCAAAATTAAGAAGTATTTTCATCTAAACTTCACTTGTTCCATGGAGATGTGGTATTTATTAAAATATTTATCTGGTTTTTATATCATTTTGGTCACTTGATCTAAGACATGTTTATCTCTTGACCTTAGTCTACTAAAACATGAATTATATTTCCATCCTTTCTCCACTTAGTTTTCATAATTGGTTTATCATCCTTTCGATCTGATCACACAATGATAATCAACTAGATCATGCATATGTCATGACTTAGGGTTTTAGTGGTTCGTGGCAGGTATCAGGAAGAACATGGCTCATCCTTTGTCAAACATTGTTGTCCTAAAACGTGAAAACAACCTCGTGGGTTATCAATCCTTTAAGTGGCTTCCTGGTTTACCCTTACATCCATCCCCTAAACTAATAACCCCAGTCATCCTGACAATCCATCCCGATTTCACTCGTCCCCAATACAATCACTCGAGCTCATTTGAGGTCTCATACTTACCCTCTGCTACAGTTAGCATTTCCTCTGTTGAATCACACCTACTCGACATTTTTTTCATTGACTACATGGAACTAGTGGTTAGGGCAAAGCCAAATGGCCCCGAAACCCTATAGGCATATCATGACATTTCAAGTATGGTTCAGACAGTGGGCTGGGTGAATTTCATTCAGGCCTTTAAGGGCCATAATGTTGAAGTCGTTAGGGATTTTTCTTGATATTTTAATAAATAAAAAATGGTTAAAGTGGGAGATTTAGAGTTATTGGTGAATGAAAACCTCATAGCATAAGCTATGGGATTACCCCTTGATGGCAAGAAGTGGTTTAATAATGTTCCGGTTAGGAACATCCTTTGGAAGAAACTCTTGGCATCAAAACATTCAAGTTACAATATCAAAGGTATGTGTGTTCGCTTCCTTAAGAAAAAATGGCAAAATTTGATATATGTAATCAAATATTTTGTCACTTGTGAGGGTCAATATGGTCTAGTCTTTTTATTTCCACATCAAATTACTCGTGGTATTTTTAGGGTCTCATTTAAATTTTCCATTTTATCTATTAATAAGTTTATCCAAGATGGAAAAATTCTATCAAAGAGAATCAAGAAACCATGAGGTTGGCTTGTTCCACCATGGCTTGATCCGAATTTTGATATAATATCAACTTGGTCGAAAAAGGGAAGCATGGGATGCCTTTATTACACGAAATAATTTTTTTGGAGAAACCCTCACCATTACCAGAAAATCATGGGTAGGGATGTCCTAAGAATTCTCAATTACCTAGGGTTTGTATTGAAAAAAAATCCTAGCATGACGATGAGAACAAAACCCTCCCAGTTGCCTCAGATTTGAGGGATGAGGAGATCAATCTTGAGGTTCAATTGAACCCTAATCACCATTCTTCTAATATATC
>JASDQU010437863.1:18898-31950 GCA_032191745.1 Picea mariana | reverse complement strand
TATATATATATATGATCAAGATATCTTGTGCAACCCAGCAAAAGACTCATCTAATAAACCAGAGACGATCTCCCATCTTTTCTTGTTGGGTCTCATGAATTACCTAACATTGGTTTCACCTTAGGAAGTAATTTTCTCAAGGAAAATCGTCTTGTGATGGCCATCAGCACGTGGATCAAGGGCCAATTCTGAAAAATTACCAATACTGGGTTGAAAGGTATCACGTTGTTGTACCTTATATTCGCATGAACCTTGATCAAATACAAAAGGAAAATTGGGATTTAAAAAGGCAGAATCAGGAATTGATTGATCAAAAGGAACAAGGTTCCGCACAGGAAAATAAAAGGTCGAAAAGTTGTGAATCACAGTGATTAGATCCACAAGAGTCAATATTGTCATCAATTCTAACTTACAGAAGTTGTCAAAATCAAATGCCTAAACTTAGTGTTTGAGTGTTATCATTTTGTTTGTAATTTTTCAATTCTTTATTTGTTTTATTTGTTTCGATTGTGTTTTGTTTATTAAGAACAAGCTACAGAATCAAAGATTTTGTAGCTTTCTCTTTTAATAATTTATGGTTTCTTCTGATTAATTTTTAATTTTCACTCATTTCCAAGTTCTTATTTTTGGGAAGCATCCTTGAATAGAATGGATACGACTCGTGCATGTTATCAGATCCAGTTGCGATTTGTTCTCATTGAAGATATCACACAAATTTTCTCGAATGTCCACTTGTAGTTATGTCTAAGTGTTTAATCAACAAACATTATCCAAGTTGTTGTAAGGGTTGTTGTGTCAAGACTTATTATTCATATTTTTGTTATTATTTGAAATATCTTTTGAAGATTGTTCTTATCCTTAGATATTTTACAAAATGTTATGGATTGAGGTTTCGAGTTAGTTCAAAGAGTAGGATCTTGATAGTGAATTGACATTGAATTGGAATGGGAAGACAATGAACAATATTTTGCTTCAGACTTTTGTTATGTAAGTAATTTTTGGATGTCCTAATATAATATTGTTTTCTTATATGCTCATTATCTTTTGCATTAAATTTGTATACTGAAATTTCAGCTTTTGTCCATATTTCATCAATACATTGTTTAAGTTATTGATCTATGAATTTATATTTCAAAGGTTAATATTTAAAAGTGTTATTCGTTGTCCCAGCCTTATTAATTCTTTGTGGTTAATGGATAAAGGCATTTGTGAAATGTATATATTCTTCTTCTACAAATTACATGTTCTTGACTATTTCTTTTGATGAAATTTGTTTCGTTAAATGAAATCAAAACTATTGTTTCCAGTAAAGAATTGATCTCAAAGTTGTTTATTTTCCTTATCTGTATCAAATCTATTTTATTATGTTGAAATTTCTTTCATCAAAATTGTGTTATACTTGAATTGCAACATTGTCTGTCAGAGGATTTCTTCTTACAGGTAGACAATATAAGGAATATCTATATGGAAGGATTCAACCAATAGATTGCAACACTGCTCCTGATCAGGATAGGTTAGTGGTTGTCTTTTGTTGTATTTATGTTTTGTGGTGTGTTTGATTGTAAATATTTTATTATAACAATCTATTTCAAATGCTTTGATCGTTTGAATTGACCCTATCATAAGTTACATTCAAAATCATTTAGTTTAGTTGATAGATAGTTTAGTTTGAATATTGTTGTTCCAGTTAGATTATTAAAGTGTTATTTGTATATTTATTTATTTATAGATTCTATTATAGATTGGATTTGCCTGGGATTTAGTTCCAATATATATTCAAAATTTCCCTTTTTCACGAGGTTTCTACAAAATCTCGTAACTTTGTACATCTTGTAAATTTTGTATTAAGTGTGAAATAATCTAAATTAGCAATCATTGTAAATAATAGGAATTTGATAGTCAGTAATTATAATTTTTAGGAAAACCCCTTTCTTCTCCTTTGGAAGATACACATTTTCATCGACTAACCAAGTCGCTAAACCCATCAGGGATAGCTAACTTAAATGGCTTGGGTCTTTCTTTAAGGACCTTGTACCAGGCTATTCCCTCTTAGTTGACGAGTGGTCACTTCCGCCTGTCAACAGTTCCCTGACTTGACTTGGTTATGATCTCATAACCAATATAACATAATATGCAATTAAATTTTACATAAATGCATTTAAGCATCAATAAAATTTGTATATTCAATTCCCTCTACCTTTACACACCGATTCCAATATTAAAAAATTTGATTGAGAGAATTTTTACCTCAATTCCCTTCAGCATTTATGCATCATAACAACCCCAAATGCATACATCCATGGCTATTATCAATTTACTTGATGCTACCTGACCAATTGATATTGTTGTGGAAGCTTGTAGGATCCCTTTATTGACCTATTTATCATAATCTTACCATCCCCCTTTGTCTTTACATGGATTGTTTTCATATGCAACAATATCATCAGCATCTTCAGTCGTGCTCTAAACAATTTCCCTGGATACAAAATCCATCATTAGTCATATTTAAATATCATAGCATCATTGTTGCATAGATATATATAGCACCAAACTAATTTTTGTCTACAATCATTCCATATGCATGTTCAGGCATGTCCACATGCACAAATGCACATCAATATGTATTAATCATTCAATCTCATCACAATTACTCCATGCACATGCATTCTAGATTTAGTATATGCATCATTTCCATTATGCACTCAAATGCATATTTATTTCATTTTTTTGTGGTTGTAGATGGATATCCTTGAATCCTTCTAGATCTATGTAGACATATGCACAGTCATTTTCCTCATTTGTACACCATTGATAATAAAGGAAGCTTCATTTCCTCTACTTTATTCCCAAGATTGCTACCATTAACAATTGTTTAGCATATGTATCCTTCCACACATGCATGTTTTTAGAATGTAATCTAGGATTCTTGGCATAAAAATAAGGCCTTTGTAGTCCACTATCTAGCTCTCATCATCAAATCATGGCTCTAACCTTCCAATAGGGTCTTTATATAATCCCTCCTCATGGGACTATCTCAGAATAAAACTCTTTGTTACACCTCTATCATATGCCAAAAAGATATCCACTCACGAGTGGGAAGCAACATATGTTTCAGTTGTTCACCTCCATAAGTCATTCATGCATGCATATTAATGCACACTTGACATCAGTCTTTCTTATGGTGGTCCACCATTATTAGCATGAGACTTCAAGGAGCAAACATAAACATGTTTCCCTCTTCCATTATGCACACCAGTGCATATCTATTTGATTTGTATTTATATTGTTGAAATCATGTAGCTTCTTTTTTACCTACTCTTCTTGCTAAGCACCCCTAGCCAAGCCCAATTTAGTTGAATTGCAATTCCAACCAATCTATCCACTGGTGTTTCCACCTCACACGTGCTTCCTTAATGTAGAAGAATCTTTTTTCAACTTTTTCCACATACTAGCTTCCTAAATTTTCAATCCCTCTAGAACATATCTACACACTACTTTATGTTTCCTTTGACACCCTTTAGATTGAATGTATCTTCACTATTTCATCCCCTAAATGATTAGTCTTGCACCATGTTTCCACTAAGAAATCTAATAATATAAGTGGCCTTCTTAGTACAAATACTTCAACTACGGTTGTCAATTCATACTAGCAACTATTATAAGTCCTCATAAGCTAAACCCTAGAGATGACTTGTACACATCTCATGAGTCACACCACACCCCATGAGATCCTTTATTTTCTCCAGAAGTAGACCCTTCCACCTTCACTACATTCGACTTTCAAGGCTATGGAGTCCTCCTTAACTCTTTGTGCATACAAATGAAATTTTCCACCTATTGGCTTCATGTTTCAAATGAGAAACTCTATTGATTTACCTTTGCAAACCATTTAGACTATGTAGCGGTTGAATATTAACCTTTCTCTGCACTTCCTGAGTCCTTTGTCAACCTTTCAATACCTGATCTATAGCCCTGCACTTCCCTCTGCGTCTCTTTAATTCCTCTACAATTGTACAAGATTGACCTGCTTCCTTGTACAATTGAGATAGTTCCCTTTAGGTTCCATCTCTTTTGCATACCCTATCAAGCATAGAACCATTTTCTTCCTCATGTTTCTTCTTAGGAATTTATTTTTTGAAGACCACTTCCCTATTTATGTTCTTCTTGACTTGTCATCCCATTCTACATTGGAAATACACTCAATTCCCTTGAAATGTACTCATCACTCTCTATATGCCTCAGTAATTCCCTTTCATTGTTGTCATAGTTCTTTGAGTGCTTCAATATATTTAAACTAGCTTGGTATCCATTTATGACACACTTTCCCCTTATCTCAACTATTCATGGAATTTGTTCAATTATGGAGTCCAAATAATTTGTATGTATTACCTCTCATTAGAGTATAATTGCATCCATCTAGAACAACTCTGCACATAATGAACTTTTCACTCTCCCATTCACTGAGTGATTTACTCTTGCACCCTGCTATACAAACTATCCTTCTAGATTCCCTATTTTTTTGCAGCTCCATGTGTACCCACTATTTATGCACTATCGCAAATTGTGGATGGTATCTCTCTTACTCAACATCCCCATTTGATATGCACATATTTCATCTAGCATTCTTTTCCCACCTTAAAATTTTCCCACATTAAGTTTCCTTTCATTAATTTATCCAAGGTTTTAAAGTTTGACCTCTTATTTGGCCTCATATTGAGGCAAGACGCTTCTCAAGCATAAGAAACATAGGAAACAAGGGCTTTAAACTAAATAAAATGAATATGCAACAAGGAGGTGAATTAATGCTAAGTTTCAACTTAGCATTCATTCCCAAACATTAAATGTTTAATGTTTTGGATGCATAAAGTCTATAACCCACTTTGTAATGTTTGGAGGTGGCCTTGGTGTTGGTGTCCCACAATAACCGTGTCATGTCATTGAAATGTGTGTTGTTAGTTGATTTCTCTATGTTGGGCGATGAAGGCTTCCATTAAAGTCCATCCCTATATTATGCTCTTCCACCTCTCCTCCCATTCCATTGCAACTTTCCTCCCCACTATATGGATGGGCCTATTGCGCAACTTGAATTCTCATGAAAAGAGGCACAGGCCTGGGTTGCTCCTCTCTATCCCTCCTTTCATCCATCCTTCCTTTTCTTCCTTAGAGGGAAACCTTTCATCCATCCTTCCTTTGCTTCCTTAGAGGGCGACGCAAGTAGGACCTGATTACAGTATCGTAACTACCGGGGCTGGTAGCCAGGATCGAAGTTCAAAGAGAAGAGTAGAGACGGGTCGTGTAGTCACTGAAAGAATTAGAGATGTCCTTCTCATTAGCATCTTTTCATTATCCCCACCCACTTCTTTCGATCTTGCTTTCCCCAATGTTACTATATGTATCTCTGTTCGACCATGAGCAGTGAGTGACCAATGAGGTAGGTGGCCTCGTACAACACCAGCTCTTGGTCTCCCAAGTACCGTGTGCTAGAAGGTCTGCGAGTGTCATACATGTGCATAGAGCAGAATCTGCAAAGGATTTTCAAGTACCTCAATCGTGTTCATGGTAGCCTATCCTTACGTCGACCGTCTCATTCAATTCCATCTGCAAATCTGCATCACGTCTGTTAACGTCCACAGGTTTCTCATCACGAGCGTCATGGTCGCCTCCAAGTTCCTCGAAGACCTGTAAGCGAATTTTTACATTTAATGCTTTTTTCTTGACAACAACAATTACCCTATTTCGTGTTTTAGTAAATCATTGATGTTGTTCTTCAATTTTAACAATTAATCTCACTCTATTTCAGTTCGACCAGTGAGGTGTGAGTGAGAGGAGTACTACAAATTCTGAATAAAATGTCTTGTAAATGCTCAATGATGGGCACAAAAACTGAAACGCATATGAATCTATGCAATTCATATGGTTGAGAAGATAACGAAAGCTATCCAAAGCTATGAACATTTTATTGCTACAAGCCAACTTCTAAAGCCATTTTCCACTGGATAGGTTTGCAAAGCGAGCAGCAAGCAAAGTTGAATCTAGCTTAACTATGAACGAAAATGAGTAGACAGTAAATTCGAGCAGGAATATATAGGTAGTAAACTCGAGCAAGAATATATAGGGACGATTCAACTAAATGTTGATTGTTGATTATGTATACAATACTCACAATTTTCCATGTCTTCTGGCCTTTAATAACAACAAGTTGATTACCAATTTTACTTCAGAAGAGCGTGATGATGGTATAGTATCATGGTCGTTGCCTCTCTTTCTTTGACCTTGAAATATTTGGATTGAATGCATGTTAACATACTTCCAAAGCCTCAGAACTGAGATTCAATGCGGTACCCTCCCCACTACTGTGTATATCACATTCTTGCTTGGATGCACAGAACTAGGAAATGAAGACCCAAAAACTGGATACCATTTAAAGAAATTGTCCATATCTCACACATCAACACCGCTCTCCACTTCACTCTGAAACCAGACCCCCTCGCACGCCTGAAACACGAAGCTTACTCCCCCACCAACAACCCTGAAGGACAAAAAGAACGGACGACTAGAAACATGAGGAAGTAAAACCAATTGATAGCAACACAAGTTAGATTCATAGCAACGATAAAGCCAGAGCCAGTCACCCACGTACTTCCCATGAAAAATCGTAGTATGAAAGATGGAGGAAAGACTGGGAACCGAGACACGCGTCACTTGAGAAGGCTCCCGTCACAACTTTGTATTCAGAAAGGTAAAATGAATAAATAAGAAAGCACACTGAAAAGATAAGATACCAAACCAGAAATAAGCATGGCCATGTTGAAAATGCAAAGAAAACTAACAAAAAATTAAGATTTAAATTTTATTGGTTAAGTTTTACTTTATCTAAATTACACCAATTTGTCTTACAAATATCGCACATCTATTCTTTACACAATACTAATTGAAATATAAATAAGGTATTCACTCAAGCTTTTATTGTGAGTGGTGTCACATCTCCTCTAAAATCAGTACAGAAATCCTACACACAATCATGAAATAATTGACCCATTTTTATATCTTCATCCTTAGATAAGCAAAGATATAATATTAACTATCGATTTTTCAAAATATCAGTGCAGAAATTCATACACATAATCATGAAATAATTGACCCATTTTTATATCTCCATCCTTAGATTTGTAATGATATACCTATTTGCGTTGAAAATCAATTTTAAAACTCAAAGAAAATAGCATAAGCGTTGGATGGAGCTATATGCGTTTAACTGTGCTTTGATAAGAAAAACGCCATACTGTCACACGCAATTACTTGCCCTTCAATACTCAATCTTATTTGCCTACCAAGCTCCGCATCCATGACCAACCAAGGACACCATCCCATCCAGTCTTCCCTTTCCGACGCTCCTCTCCCGCCCAAGTGCTTCGTCTACCCTCGCCTCCACCACAATTAACGAATTTTCCTCTATTGCCCAGCCCTCCATCCAACACGTCGACAGCAATTAATGAATGTGGATAAGAGTTAGGGAGAGTTGGTGAATATATATATCCATTGTCAAATTTGAACAGCAATACGACCCATCATCCATTATCAAATTTGAACAACGATAGGATGATAGAACGATAGTATGGTTCAACTTAAATTATAATTTGCTCATGATTTCTTCATCGCTAAGAATTTCACTATGCGTGTATCTCTCTTACTCAACATCCCCATTTGATATGCACATATTTCATCTAGCATTCTTTTCCCACCTTAAAATTTCATTTCCTCTGTTGAATCACACCTACAGCTCCATGTGTACCCACCATTTTCTCTGTTGAATCACACCTACAACATTCTTTTCCCACCTTAAAATTTCATTTCCTCTGTTGAATCATTTCCTCTTTGCAGCTCCATGTGTACCCATTATTTATGCATTATCATAAATTGTGGATGGTATCTCTCTTACTCAACATCCCCATTTGATATGCACATATTTCATCTAGCATTATTTTCCCACCTTAAAATTTCATTTCTTCTGTTGAATCACAATTCATCCTGATTTCACTCGTCCCCAATACAATCACTCGAGCTCATTTCAGGTCTCATACTTACCCTCTGCTACAGTTAGCATTTCCTCTGTTGAATCACACCTACTCGACATTTTTTTCATTGACTACATGGAACTAGTGGTTAGGGAAGAGCCAAATGGCCCCGAAACCCTATAGGCATATGATGACATTTCAAGTATGGTTCAGACAGTGGGCTGGGTGAATTTCATTCAGATCTTTAAGGGCCATAATGTTGAAGTCGTTAGGGATTTTTCTTGATATTTTAATAAATAAAAAATGGTTAAAGTGGGAGATTTAGAGTTATTGATGAATGAAAACCTCATAGCAGAAGCTATGGTATTACCCCTTGATGGCGAGAAGTGGTTTAATAATGTTCCGGTTAGGAACATCCTTTGGAAGCAACTCTTGGCATTAAAACATTCAAGTTACAATATCAAAGGTATGTGTGTTCGCTTCCTTAAGAAAAAATGGCAGAATTTGATATATGTAATCAAATATTTTGTCACTTGTGAGGGTCGATATGGTCTAGTCTTTTTATTTCCACATCAGATTACTCGTGGTATTTTTAGGGTCTCATTTAAATTTTACATTTTATCTATTAAGAAGTTTATCCAAGATGGAAAAATTCTATCAAAGAGAATCAAGAAACCATGGGATTGGCTTGTTCCACCATGGCTTGATCCGAATTTTGATATAATATCAACTTGGTCAAAAAAAAGAAACATGGGACACCTTTATTACACGAAATAATTTTTTTGGAGAAACCCTCACCATTACCAGAAAATCATGGGTAGGGATGTCCTAAGAATTCTCAATTACCTAGGGTTTGTATTGAAAAAATTTCTTAGCATGATGATGAGAACAAAACCCTCCCAGTTTCCTCAGATTTGAGGGATGAGGAGATCAATCTTGAGGTTCAATTGAACCCTAATCACCATTCTTCTAATATATCCCTCACGCATTTCAACAAGACTAACACCATGGAAAGTTCAATTGACTTAATTACCCCTCAAATTATTTGTACCATGACTAAGTAAGGGGTAACTTGTCCTAAATCTCGAGATATAAAGGCTATTGTCACCATGCTTAAAAAGAGATATCTAATCGAGTATGAGAAAGTGCAGGGGATTCGACCATTGACACATTGATTTTTTTATCTTAGTCCTTTGGAGTCGCATCTACAAGAAGAAGAAGATCGGAATAACAAGAGATATTTGAATTTTGAAAGCAAGAAACAAGTTCGTAGGATGTCTAGGGAAATTAGAAACGGATACAAAAAAAGAATTTCAAATCAATTCAAACCTATATATATATATATATATGATCAAGATATCTTGTGCAACCCAGCAAAAGACTCATCTAATAAACCAAAGACGATCTCCCATCTTTTCTTGTTCGGTCTCATGAATTACCTAACATTGGTTTAACCTTAGGAAGTAATTTTCTCAAGGAAAATCATCTTGTGATGGCCATCAGCACGTGGATCAAGGGCCAATTTTGAAAAATTGCCAATATTAGGCTGAAATGTATCACGTTGTTGTACCTTATATTTGCATGAACCTTGATCAAATACAAAAGGAAAATTGGGGTTTAAAAAGGTAGAATCAGGAATTGATTGATCTAAAGGAACAAGGTTCCGCACAGGAAAATAAAAGGTCGAAAAGTTGTGAATCTACCATAGTGATTAGATCCACAGTGGTCAATATTATCATCAATTCTAACTTACAGAAGTCATCAAAATCAAATGCCTAAACTTAGTGTTTGAGTGTTATCATTTTGTTTGTAAGTTTTCAATTCTTTATTTGTTTTATTTGTTTCGATTGTGTTTTCTTTATTAAGAACAAGCTACAGAATCAAAGATTTTGTAGCTTTCTCTTTTAAAATTTATGGTTTCTTCTGATTAATTTTTAATTTTCACTCATTTCCAAGTTCTTATCTTTGGGAAGCATCCTAGAATAGAATGGATACGACTCGTGCATGTTATCAAATCCAGTTGTGATTTGTTCTCATTGAAGATATCACACAAATTTTCTCGAATGTCCACTTGTAGTTATGTTTAAGTGTTTAATCAACAAACTTTATCCAAGTTGTTGTAAGCGTTGTTGTGTCAAGACTTATTATTCATATTTTGTTATTATTCGAAATATCTTTTGAAGATTGTTCTTATCCTTAGATATTTTACAAAATGTTATGGATTGAATTTTCGAGTCAGTTTAAAGAGTAGGATCTCGATAGCAAATTGACGTTGAATTGGAATGGGAAGACAATGAACAATATTTTGCTTCCGACTTTTGTTATGTAAGTAATTTTTGGATGTCCTAATATAATATTGTTTTCTTATATGTTCATTATCTTTTGCATTAAATTTGTATAATGAAATTTCAGCTTTTGTCCATATTTCATCAATACATTGTTTAAGTTATTGATCTATGAATTTATATTTCAAAGGTTAATATTTAAAAGTGTTATTCGTTGTCCCAGCCTTATTAATTCTTTGTGGTTAATGGATAAAGGTATTTGTGAAATATATATATTCTTCTTCTACAAATTATATGTGCTTGACTATTTCTTTTGATGAAATTTGTTTCGTTAATTGAAATCAAAACTATTGTTTCCAGTAAAGAATTGATCTCAAAGTTATTTATTTTCCTTATCTGTATCAAATCTATTTTATTATGTTGAAAATTTTTTCGTCAAAATTTTGTTATACTTGAATTGCAACATTGTCTGTCAGAGTATTTCTTCTTACAGGTAGACAATATAAGAAATATCTATATGGAAGGATTCAACCAATAGACTGCAACACTTCTCCTGATCAGTATAGGTTAGTGGTTGTCTTTTGTTGTATTTATGTTTTGTGGTTTGTTTGATTGTAAATATTATATTATAACAATCTATTTCAAATGCTTTGATCGTTTGAATTGATCCTATCATAAGTTACATTCAAAATCATTTAGTTTAGTTGATATATAGTTTAGTTTGAATATTATTGTTCCAGTTAGATATTAAAGTGTTATTTGTATATTTATTTATTTATAGATTCTATTATAGATTGGATTTTCCTGGGATTTAGTTCCAATATATATTCAAAATTTCCCTTTTTCACGAGGTTTCTACTCTCGTGCCTTTGTACATCTTGTAAATTTTGTATTAAGTGTGAAATAATCTAAATTAGCAATCATTGTAAATACTAGGAATTTGATAGTCAGTAGTTATAATTTTTAGGAAAACCCCTTTCTTCTCCTTTGGAAGATACACATTTTCATCGGCTAACCAAGTCGTTAAACCCATCAGGGATAGCTAACTTAAATGGCTTGGGTCTTTCTTTAAGGACCTTGTACCGGGCTATTCCCTCTTAGTTGATGAGTGGTCACTTCAGCCTGTCAACAGTTCCCTGACTTGACTTGGTTATGATCTCATAACCAATATAACATAATATGCAATTAATTTTTACATAAATGCATTTAAGCATCAATAAAATGTGTATATTCAATTCCCTCTACCTTTACACACCGATTCCAATATTAAAAAATTTGATTGAGAGAATTTTTACCTCAATTCCCTTCAGCATTTATGCATCATAACAACCCCAAATGCATACATGCATGGCTATTATCAATTTACTTGATGCTACCTAACCAACTGATATTGTTGTGGCGGCTTGTAGGATCCCTTTATTGACCTATATATTAGAATCTTACCATCCCCCTTTGTGTTTACATGGATGGTTTTCATATGCAACAATATCATCAACATCTTCAGTCATGCTATAAACAATTTCCCTGGATACAAAATCCATCATTAGTCATATTTAAATATCATAGCATCATTGTTGCATAGATATATATAGCACCAAACTAATCTTTGTCTACAATCATTCCATATGCATGTCCAGGCATGTCCACATGCACAAATGCACATCAATATGTATTAATCATTCAATATCATCACAATTACTCCATGCACATGCATTCTAGATTTAGTATATGCATCATTTCCATTATGCACTCAAATGCATATTTATTTCATTTTTTTGTGGTTGTAGATGGCTATCCTTGAATCCTTCTAGATCTATGTAGACATATCCACAGTCATTTTTCTCATTTGTACACCATTGATAATAAAGGAAGCTTCATTTCCTCTACTTTCTTCCCAAGATTGCTACCATTAACAATTGTTTAGCATATGTATCCTTCCACACATGCATGTTTTTAGATTGTAATCTAGGATTCTTGGCATAAAAATAAGGCCTTTGTAGTCCACTATCTAGCTCTCATCATCAAATCATGGCTCTAACCTTCCAATAGGGTCTTTATATAATCCCTCCTCATGGGACTATCTCAGCATAAAACTCTTTGTTACACCTCTATCATCTGCCAAAAAGGTATCCACTCACAAGTGGGAAGCAACATATGTTTCAGTTGTTCACCTCCATAAGTTGTTCATGCATGCATATTAAAGCACACTTGACATCAGTATTTCTTATGGTGGTCTACAATTATTAGCATGAGACTTCAAGGAGCAAACATAAACATGTTTCCCTCTTCCATTATGCACACCAGTGCATATCTATTCGATTTGTATTTATATTGTTGAAATCATGTAGCTTCTTTTTTACCTACTCTTCTTACTAAGCACCCCTATCCAAGCCCAATTTAGTTGAATTGCATTTCCAACCAATCTATCCAATAGTTTTTCCACCTCACACGTGCTTCCTTAATGTAGAAGAATCTTTTTCCAACTTTTTCCACATACTAGCTTCTTGAATTTTCAATCCCTCTAGAACATATCTACACACTACTTTATGTTTCCTTTGACACCCTTTAGAGTGAATGTATCTATTAGAATATAGAATATTGTGCTTGTTTTACCATTGACAATACCCTCGTCACCCAATCATAGGCCGAAGCCACCCTCCGAGCACCTTGACCTTGACAGAGAAGAGAATCCTGGTAGCAATCCAATAGCCAAGAGAGGCTAATGCACCATGCAATAATAGAAACCAAGCTG